>JAOUZG010017227.1:1704152-1724016 GCA_026289955.1 Argiope argentata | reverse complement strand
GCGGCTAGCGTTTTCACCTTTGGCGTGCGTTTTGCTCGCTCGTAACAATATCAATAATAGTTATGTTTCTAGAATTATCTTAATCACCTTAAAGTACCATATTTTGATGTTTGATTCTTCGTTTACCTTTAATTATGTATTTCCTCTGTTTCAGCAATTGATAAAAAAACGCTGAAAAAGTTTATTTAACTTATTTTATTACTTATTTAACACAGTTTATTTCTTTATCCTTGATGAAGTATTAACGCTTTTTAAATATTTCATTATTTGACCTTTATCTTTGATATTTATTAATACTATGTTGAAATAAAAATTGAAGGAAACATTTCTAAAATTATTTTTACTGTGCTTTTTTATTAAGTGTTTCCATGTTGTCGGCCAATGATAGCAAAAAAATTCCCTTCTTGTAAATATTTATAAATAGCAGTTAACTTTCTAGATCATACTTTAAATATTAATTGAAGATAAATAATTATGTTTTTAATATTCAAATAATATTTCTTTTTAAGATATATTATTCTACTTATTAATTTACTTATTAGAAAACGCGTTTACACGACTGGATATCATCTATATTAATAAAAATGGTTCTCGAAATGCGTTGCTAAACGCAAAACTAGAGAACGGCTCGACCGATTCGGCTAATTTTTTTTACATATTTTCGTTAAGACACGAAGATAATTCTTATGGAGAGAAAAAATGAAAAAATTGTTAGGAAAATAGTTAAAACGACACTTTTCTTACTTTCCGCCAAAAATCTTCATTTCCTTCCCCCACACCAACCGAGTAAGATAGCAGGAAGTAATAAATTATGATTTGTTTAGAAAGAAATACGCGAAGTCAGTTGGTTTTCATTCATAGATAACGGGATGTTTAAAAAAGAAAGAAAATAGCTGCTTTTATTATTAGTCTGTATGAATATTTAATCTATGCCTGCTCAAAATAAAATTTGGGCAAGGAAGAAAAAAAAAGAATAACAAAGTGAAAATAGGGTTTGTAGAAACAAAATTAGAGAAGAAAAAAAAAGATAGAAAAAAAGAAAAGAAGGATGTGTGTGTTTCAATATTATTTCCTCTGTGCACGGCATTTTCCAAGCTGTTTTTAAAGATTCGCATCTCTTGAAAACCAATTGTGTCTTTATTGTTTAGTGTGTTTACATTTATGAAAATTTGAATCTCATTATTCTATAAAAATGTAGAATTTTAGACCTTTCTCTCCACCATTTAAGTAAAATATCAATTCCGGGACAATCATTGCTCGGATAGAAAGAGAAAGATGAATAGCACAATGAACGGAACATCTGAAGAAAATAATACTAAATAATACTCTAAATGAATTATATGATTATCAAAATTTGTTTGGTTTAAAAATATTTTGATGTTACCTGTTATAAGCCTGTTATGAGACACAGCTACATAAAATATTATATGAAATTTTTTGCAAGAATTAATACTGGCGAACCGACTGGTCGCCAAAGGCGGCTAGTTCCGAAATAATAATGAAATTTATCTGCTTTGACTTAATTGTCTGGCATTGAAAGGATTCAGTTTGTTGAGTTCAAATTTTCATTCATGCGTAAATATGAATAGAGTTCTTTTGTCTGTCAAGTGCGTTAAAATTGCGCCAACGTCAAAAAAAATCGCCAAAAGTCCGCCAATTTGGGTCGTAATCTGATAATTATGATTATCAAATTTGAGGGGAAATTGTCTAAATAAATTCAGATTTGATATCCGAAAATAAATATGAAATAGGTGTGTTTGGAGTTAATTGTTTAGAATTTAGTATATTGGATACAAATTTATATTCATGAATAAATTCTGCTTTCAACAGGGTCCGACTTAGCCTAATTGGGGCACGGGGCAAAACTTCTTTGGCGCCTTCTTCTGCTTCACTACTACAATAATAAAGAATGTTCATTAAAGATGGAAGCGTAAAATTCTATTCGATTTGGAGCCTCCCTCTGATGTGGGGGCTCGGGGCAACTGCCCTGTATGCCCCTGCCTTAATCAGGCTTTGGCTTCAGAGGGTTTTGAAGTGACGATAGTAGCTGGATGTGTAAAACTTTAAGAACAATTTCCGATTTTTCGCCAAGAGCGCCAAAAATTTACGTGGCCACGTGGTATTCATTACTGAAATTTGGACGGGAAGTCATCAAAATAAATACCAAATTTGATTATTGGACCCTATTTTCAATTCCCGTCATCAAAGTTCCGGCCTTTCAAGATAGCATTTTAATTAATGTAAGAATAACATAAGAATGTCTTGTTGTTAATACAATCAAGCTGGAATTTTCTAGCTTCGATTTTAGCACGTGATGCAGAACACACGGTAAACATTTTTGATAGCTACAGTTTCTCTCTTAGAAAGGGGATCTAAAATTGAATGGGGATCACGGTGGCGTGGTGGTTAGGTCTCGGCATACGAGTCGGAAGTTTCCAGGTTCGAGACCTGATTCCAAGGAAGAATCGTCGTGTAAGGGGGTCTGTTGCACGTTAAATCCGTCAGGACCAAACGTCCTCCCTCTGGAGTGGTGTGGAGTTAGGGGTGCCAGCTCAGGCGTCGTCCACGTCATCCGACCTTAGATACGAGGTCCATCTCAAAATATCCCAACAGTGTTGCTTTGGATGTTAATAAGACTAAACTAAACTAAAATTGTATGAGATTTTATAATTTTGGTGTGAAAAGTCTTATAATAATATTTGTCTCATAATATTTAAAAAAAATTACCTATCATATAATAATGCGCATAACACGGAAAAGATAGACGAATGAATAATCAAAAATTTGAAGGGTTTGATCTAAAATTTGATACAGTCCTATGATTTTTATGATAAGAAAGTATATCAAATTTTATTCGTCTATTTTTTTTCCATTTTTTGAGTATTATGTTTCGATAAAAATTTGAAACTTATCAGAATCTCGATTCAGATTTGGATATTAAAATTTTTGCAATAGCAATAATTTCTTTAAGAAAGCTTACATGCAATTGTGGACACGAGAATGTGAATTCTACAACACGTGCAAGGTAGGCGGCCGATTAAAAAACGAGCCCACCTATTTATTGTCAAGAGATACAAGATAGTCAAACAGTTTATACTACCATCTGATTTGTTTCGAAATAAAATTGTCAATTCGGTATAAAATACTGGCTTGATTTTCGATTCGGTCTAGCCAAGTGCTTAGTATGGTACGCTTCCTATTTCGCTAATAATAAAAAAGAAAAAAATTGATGGTACTTCGGTACATCGTAAAGCTGGCTTTAATTGGCCATAAAAAGAGGTTAATAAGGCTTTAGTCTGGGTTCAAGTTTTTCCCACTCTACTTTCAGGAATGTTACAATATTCCTTAGGAGGTATATAAATTTATTTTTTTTATCATTAAAATTTATTTCTCTTTGGACGACGGTTAGAAACATATGTAAGACATTGTTGTAGCTTTCAATAGTAAAATGCAATGCTGTAATTTCCTATGCATATCTTAAATGTTAATTTTGATTTAATTATGTATGTATAATATATGCTTAAAGTTGCTCATTTACGTATTCGTATGTGATTATTTCTTTCCATTGTTTCGTTCTTCTTACTCTATCGCAATAGTTCCATATTTACAGCGATTAAGTTTCAAATCATATATTTATATACTTATTGTTAATTAGCTTATCAATAGAACTTAGCATCAAAATGAGGCGTTTTGATTCCTTTCGCCAAGAAAAATTGTTTATTTCATTGCAATCGGATATTTTTTGTTACATTTGGAATCAAATAAAAATCTAAGATTTATCAACGATGAATGAAATGTTATCTAATTGTCATTACGGAAGCCTTTTTTTAACCAAAGATCTTTATTTGAATTAATATCACATCTTCTTTCATGCAATATTTTCAATGCCATTTGAAGTACATACCCACAGCAGCTGCTGCGATATCTAATATCTACAATTGATGGCTTTTCTAACGAAAAGTCTTTGTAATAATATCAAAAGCAGAATTCACTATGCCATTTTCTTTCATGCAGAATTTTCTATGCCATTTTCTTTCACGCAGAATTTTCTATGCCATTTTCTTTCACGCAGAATTTTATATGTCATTTTCCTTCATGTAGAATTTTCTTTGCCATTTTCTTTCATGCAGAATTTCCTTTGCCATTTTCTTATACGCAGAATTGTCTTTGCCCTTATCTCTCATGCAGAATTTTCAATGACATTTGACGTCAAATCCAGCGAGTGCTATTTGAAGGACATACCCACAGCAACTGCTGAGAGATCTAATAGCAACAACTGATGGCTTTTCTAACGAAAAGTCTTTGTAATAATATCAAATGCAGAATTCACTATGCCATTTTCTTTCATGCAGAATTTTCTCTGCCATTTTCTTTCATGAAGAATTTTCTTTGTCACTTTTTTTTCACGCAGAATTTTCTTTGCTATTTCTTTCACGCAGAATTTTCTTTGCTATTTTCTTTCATGCAAAATTTTCTTTGTCAGTTTTTTTCATGCAGAATTTCCTTTGCCATTTTCTATCATTCAGAATTTCAATGACATTTGATTTCAAATCCAGTAAATGCTGCAAAATCTAATAGCTACAAATGATGGCTTGTTTAAATAAAGAACAATGACTGCAACTAAATCATATTTTCTTTAATGCAGAGTTTTCTGTGTCAATGATCTTTCATTCCACGCAATATTTACGTACCACGTCGGTACTTTTTTAAACTTAGATGCCGCGACAAAATGGCTATATAATAAATTTTTGTCATAGAGTATTCAGTTACATAGTAGTCTGAAATACTTCTGTCGCCATAGATGATTCGATGGTGGGAACATAAGTCAAGCATATATTTATTTATTGGATATGGAGATAAGACTGCATATGGAGATAAGACTGCAAAATGTCTATGTTTAGGGACATGTTGACGAATGCTTTGCTACATCTTGTTCCATTTTGAAGAAAATGAATATAAATAATGAAACTGAAGACATATTTTATTTTTTAAAAATTGGAATTTGCCGAATGTGTCGCATTTTAACTACAAAACCATTTTATTGATCATAAAAACTTTCTCTGTTTAAAAACATCTGTAGTTTAACCCATTCACTGCTATTTACGAGATTTCTCGTAGTAAACGTTTATGCTAAACCTGCCAGCAACTCACTCTTGGCTTTGAACTCCAATCACTATCCCAGGTTGAAACCCAATACTTTTTTTGTCTACATTTAAGACATTGCAATATTAAAAGCCTTCATGTTGTTTCCAGATAAGTGTGAAGACGTAATTTTAGAACAAGTGAAAGAGGAGAGAAAATGACAGAAAATTTTTCGAATTTATCTAAGCCATATGGATGATAGCGCATCCTAATTAAATCACACTTGGCCATGTCACAAATTGCAGTTAACGATTTGTGATGCTCATTCAAATTATATCTGGCATTCTTAGTAAGAAAATGAAACCAAATTTCTAATGCAGGTTGCATAAACTTTGACAGATTATCCCTCAACTCGACAATAATTAGTAAATAAATTTTCACTTTCAATATTATTCATACAAAGGTGTTTATCGTTGAAGGTCGCGATACGAACCTAGGGCCTGTAGCCGAGTAACACAGTCACTATACCAAAAGTCGACTTCGGTATCGTAGATGTGATCTGACTTATGAAGCTAGCGCCACAGTACTCCCCCACCAGTGAATCGGCGAAGGGACAAACAATTTTTATAGCGCCAAGCGTTATGGTGAGTTGCTGCGTGCTTGCGTCAAGTGGGTCTGACGACTTTGCTTTTGCTTCCTTACGTCAAATGGGGTTGGCAGCTTTGTTTGCTTGCGTCAAGTGATAATCACTTTGAAAATTAGGCCCTTAATGTTGGCAAATAAATATATATATATATATATATAAATATCATATTGTATGTTTTTCATTTGTAAAAATGCATTTTATTAATAGGACATGAATGATATTTTGAGCAATTTTTTTTCTATACGATCAATATTGATTTCAATGTTTTCGTTCCTCTACGCCAAAATATAGCTAATAGGTAAATTTCATTACTATAGTTTTCTCCAATTATTTCGGAAGTCTGTCTATGAAATTTGTTTCATTCTTTTTCACCAGTTTTGGCTGTAGATGTCTCTAAATAAAGAAAGTTATTTTATTACAACACTGTATTTTTATCAAAGCATAAAGATTCCTCTTAGTACAATATTTTCTGAATCAGTATTTCATATTAAGGTATGTACTGGTAAAAAATTTTACATTTCTTTTTAATAACTAATTATATGCGAAATGAACAAAAAAAAATTTTTTAATAGTGGAACTATTTTATGGCATTTAAATTGCATTGTTATAAAAAAAAGATTTATCTTTCTTATTAGTTGTTTCAAATTACATTCGAGTACGTTGGCTTTCTTAGAAAATAAAGAGTTGATTGTTTGTCTGAGTTTGTAAATATGTTTTGTGTGGATTGGATTTAAATGATCTATTCTATCTTTCACATAAGATATATATTTATATTTTATCAAATATTTAAATGCATATTTGAATTTAAATAAAAGAAACATACAATAAAAGGATTCAATAAAAAAAAGTCTGAGATCTGAAAATTTCAAAACACTTCAACTAATGAGTGGAAGTTTACAAAAGAAAAAAAAAGTTCTGAATTGTTGATTTTGCAATATTAAACTTTTAAAATTATTTCGTAAGTATTGTGATTTTTTTTCAGTTCTTTTTTCCCCTCAAAATTAATGAAGTTTATTTTGAATTCTTCAAACGATTGCATTTTTTTTAATGAGTTGCATTGTATATCCATATATTTTATTCCTGTTTTTTTTTTTAAATATCGAAAAAGAAAATAAAAATAAATCAAGAAATGCGAAAGAAAATACTATTACTAAATATCATACATTTTTTACAAACAGCAAAAATATTAATTGTAAAATCTTATTTAGATAATAGTGGAATTCCAGATATTAATATTTTCCTATTTTCCGGAATAACTTTATTAAAGTTATCCCAATATTTCAACTTTTAAAATCACTCCGTTTTCATATACAAAACATTCCTCTACATATAAAAAATTCTCATTGAATGTTATTAATGTAATAATTTTTTAAATAACTTTATCATAATTACTATTTAATAATATATAAAATAACAATTTCATAATTGCAATTTAATAATTTACAAAATAACAATTTCATAATTAAATTTATTAATATACAAAATAGCAATTTAATAATTACATTTTAATAATATACAAAATAGCAATGTTAGTTACAATTTAATAATATACAAAATAGCCATGTCATAATTACAATTTAATAGAATACAAAATAACTATGTCGTCATTACAATTGATAATATACAAAATAGTTTTGTCATAATTTCAATTTAGTAATATACAATGATTTATTGGCTCAATCAAAATGCAATTCGTGTGATAGTATTTTCAAGTTGTATTTGCATTATCAAGTTCTTAGAGATATTCAATAAAAATCGTTTTCCGTCTCTTTTTTCTTATAACATTTTATTTAGTCTTTTAATGTAATAATTTTTTCTTTCGATAGTTTTCAATTTTACCTTTCAAACAACCATTTATAAATATTTTTTCAAAAAAATCTGACTGGTATTTTGTCAGTTCAAAAGAGGTTAATTCGTAGTTTGTTTTTACATATTTTAAACAATTCATAACACGAAAGTCAAAATAAACAAAACATCAATCATCGTGACACGTTCCCTTCTCTAATATGCATAGATTTGGTTTTGGTAATGTTGGAGTTATTGATTTAGTTCTTGTGAAGTAAAAACAACAAATGGAACTTATGCCGAGGAATGTTAGGTCATTCACGCGTCGTTCTATTCCATTCTTTTTCATCAGGAAGTTTCAAACTAACAGGTGTTTCTGCCGCAGAAAACATCGACGATAGAACAATTATTGCTTTTACTGGCAGGTGTTCATTGACAGAGTTTCAGCGATTGACTCAGGGGCTGAGGTATTTTCAGCGGTACATCACGATCTTACTCTTCCTGATGACTGCGACTGTGTTCATATTTAAAATTTCAAGTCGGAAGTGCAAGTCTCCGACCACTGTACACTCGCTTTTACTTTTTCGTTTAGGAAGAGAAATCGTCCAAAAACTTGAACTCGAAATTTTGATGAATCTTCACTTTCCGAGCCTATTTGAGTCCGAAAAAACTCGAAATTTCGATGAATTTCCACATTTCAAATATATTTGAGTCCGAAAAAACCTCAAAATTTCAAGGAATTTCTACATTTTATACTTATTTGGGTCCGAAAAACTTTGAAATTTTGAGGAATTTCCACATTTCAAATCTATTTGAACCCGAAAAACCTCGAAATTTTGATGAATTTCTACATTTCAAATCTATTTGAGTCCGAAAAACCTCGAAATCAAGATGAATTTCCACATTTCAAATGTATTTGAGTCCAAAAAGCCTCAAAATTTCGATGAATTTCCACTTTTCAAACCTATTTGAGTTCGAAAAACCTCGGAATTTCTATGAATTTCCACTTTTCAAACTATTTGAGTCAGAACAGCCTCGAAATTTCGATGACTTTCCACATTTCAAATCTATTTGAGTCCGAAAAACCTCGAAATTTTGATTAATTTCTACATTCCAAACCTATTTGAGAGCGTAAAATCTATGCCTATTTTTGTAATTATATTTCCTTGTCTGTGTGTGACCAGTATAACTCAACGCTTTGAGCTGAGCGAATGAAATATGCCATATGTATGTATGTTATGTGTTTATATTTGTAATTATTTGCCAAATTTTGGATTAAATATGTTACTATCTGAATACAAGTTAACTGCAAAACGAAGAGATCTAATTAAATAGAATTTGGCAATGGCATAAGGTGAGATAGGAAAGATAATGCTTAAGGAATCAAAAAAGCAGAACTATTTTCGAAGTTAAATGTTACCAGGGGTAAAAAAGGACGGAGTTAACAATTGCTGTAAGCAATACAGCAACGTTAAAATGCATGTGACGCAGTGCACAGGATCGCAGTAGTTTGGTTAACGTAGTTTGTAATTCGAAAAAAATATTAAACTTCGTTCGGAATTGAATCTGCTGCGAACTTGTGATCCATAAAATAGAACGATCAGAACAATTAAGAACTTAGTAGAACGAATATAATAATAATAACTTATAAGAACGAATGTAGTTTTTACATCAAAATTATGGATTTTCTTCACATTTCAGGCGAAACTTATTTATGAAAAATCTCTTTTTTCCAATTTCATAAATACATTTATTTCAATATGGAAATTTAGATTGGAATATCGATTGTATTTTGAAATTTATATCAACTTTTTAACAAAATCAGACATAGTGTTGACTTCTATTCTTGATACCTGTAAAATAGAACGAACGAAACTTATAAGAGCGTTTAGGAAAACCTCGTTGTAAATATACTATAGATTTCAACAAAATCTGATTGGATGGGTTATGTTTAGCCTTAAATCTGTCAGCTGGTAGTTTGTCTTTTAGTTTCTGTAAATCTGGTGGCTATAATATACAAACATGGCATTTGATTTGTGATTCGATATCGAAAATTGTACATCTGTATAAAATGTTGATCAAAGTCAGTTGGGCAGTTGGTCAAAGCTAAAACGTTCAAAAAAGAAGTATTTGATCGATTCTGTTTACTTGAAGATAAAATTGAACGCTTATTCATCATAATATGGAAGTATCCGTGTAAGTTTAGGGGAGAACACGCCCACTTTCTAGTTGCCAAAGAATCGATCATATTCGAAAGGAACGTTGTTGTGAAGTCAGGCGAAACAGTGCAATACCCCACCGAAACCTTCTTTTGCTTTTCATTTGGAAACAACACCGCGTGGGATGGTGACGACAAACAGTCTCTCTTTCTTCGTACATTTCCACGCCACTGAATAATTACGAACTCTTAGGTCGCCTGGGAAAACTGGATGTATTTATAATAATAGAATTTTTGAATTTCTTTTATGGAGTTCTTTCTTTTTCCTTCTTTATTCTTTTTATTTTTCCCCCTTTGAGTTTACTGTGACTTTAGCTCGAAGAAAAAGGAGAGTTCAACATACTGGAAATTAGCGGTTCTTGCTTATAAATCTTCGTTTTGTGGAAATTCTGCTTTTCAGGACGAATTTTTTTTATTATTATTCTTATTATTTTTATTCTTATTTAAACCAAAACAACAAAAGCTGTTTACTTCAACAGTTTTCCCAAGTTTGCTGCAGCGCTTGATGAATCGAAGCAAAAACTAGGGAATTTGATGGTGCCTTTTGAAAGACGTCGCAAGAATAAGAAGATTTAAAACTAGTTTTTATGAAATGTTAAGAAATAAACAACGCATACCTTAGCCTTTTGCGACATACATATGTCCCTTTGCTGTTGTGGTACTTTTCCATCTAAATTTGAACGGCGACCCTTCATCTGCAGGCCTGAAGAATCTACCAGGTAAAGTCAGCAGTACCCTTGAGGTTGCAAAACCACGAATTTTCTTTTTCTGTCTTTTCGTGGTAATTAAATTTTTTGCTTTTACTTTACGTGTCCTGAAATTAAAATAAAGAATTTTAATTAAAGCTTCTTGTAGGATTTTGATACAGCATTAACCCGCTTTTTAATTCTTGGATTCAATATTTTTCTGTCTTTGGCAATATTTTCTGTTGATGCAGATTCGAATTGGTGGCAATTATTTAAAAGGATTTTCAAGATTCATTAATTTATTATAACTTACCTTAATATTCAGCTTATCTCTTAAAAAGGATAAAAATGCGAGTATTATAAATGTAGAATACGAGTACATTGTACTTATACGTATGAAGTACATTGTACTTATACGTATGAAGTACATTGTACTTATACGTATGAAGTACATTGTACTTATACGTATGAAGTGCATTGTACTTATATTGAAGAATATTCCTATGAATTTTAAATGATAGGTATGGTTTCGTGCAAAGATGGCGAACTTTTATGGATCAACGTGCCATTTCTTCTAAAGGAATGTTTAACGAGTTAAGACATGTCATCAAATAATTTTGTCTTGTGATTTTTGGGAAAATAATAAAACTAAATACTAACAGCTGAAAACTTTTTATTTACTACGAAAAAACATGTTTTGCACTGTATAATAGTAAAAATTTCAATTATATGTGCAATACAAATTAAAGTAACATTAGTGTAACTTCAGTTGTTGTAGATTAGATGACAAATATAGAATTACAAGATGTTACTCTTAGTAGAATACATGCTGAATTGAAGTCATCTGCCAAATCTTAAATGTTATTCATCTGCGAAAATATTGCTCTTAGCCATAGGTAGATAAAAAAATGTGGTTAAAATAACATATGCCAGCTTCTTCAAACAGTTAAATGTGCCTGGAATCGAATTCTTTGTTTCCAAAATTTCGTGACTGGCATTTTCAATTATATGTGTAATTTAAATTAAAGTAACATTAGTGTAACTTCAGTTGTTGTAGATTAGACGACAAATATAAGAAAATGTAAGATGTTACTTTTAGTAGAATGCATGATGAATTGAAGTCATCTGCCAAATCTTAAGCAAATCTTAAATATTATTCATCTGCGAAAATAATGACTCTCAGGCATAGGTAGATAAAAATGTGGTTGAAATAACATAGACTAGCTCCTTCAAATATTTAAATGTGTCTGGAATCGAATTTTTATGTTTGCAAAATTTCTATTTCAATTTTTTATAATTTCCCTTCGATTTCTTTTTATTTATTTATTTATTTATTTATTTATTTATTTTGATGTTTTACATTTGTTGTCGTCTCGCATTGAAATTCAGAAAATATTACTTTTAATTTACAAAAGTTCGAGATTTCTCTATGTTTACAGCCGAATTAAGGGCCCATTAGAGTCCATGGACAACGTAAGTTTAGAGCTTCCTTTCAACATCTAAATTAAGATTTTTTATTAATTTTATTTAATAAGTTTTTTTCTTTCACCAAACCATATAACAATTTAAGAAACAAAATATTTAATTGTGGGGCACCTTTAAGATGATGGATACCGATATCTCGCAAAATTAACCTGAATTTATGAATAATGCTTGAATAATAAAAAAAATTCGATGATTTTTATCAACACAAACTAAATATTCTTATTCAAAATTTACTAGAGTTGTTGATTTGAGAGTCATTCAAATAATAATAATAATAATCCCATTGATCTGGAAGTAAACTCTTGTTAAATGAAGAAAAATACGTAGGGAGAATAATACTCCGAAACTTAAGTAGTTGATTATATTTTGTATAAATATGGTCATTCACAACTCTTAAAAATCGTAAGTAAGCTCGGAATAAGATTACCCTGAAGATAATGAGGTATCTTGGGGAAATCTAGAAAAACATATAATAAGCCTATTTTTCCTTTTTCCTTTGCTTTACCACTATTACTATTTCACTTTGCTTTGCCACTTCAAATCTTTTTATCCTAATGGATATTACTTATATATTTAAGAAGATAAAAAATATATTTCTCTTGATAAATGATTCAGAAAATATTTTAGAAAAGAAGGTCCTTAAGTGTATGTGGCATGTTAAAGCATGTGGAAAACTTCTGTGAGAAGTAAATACACTACAAAGCAATATTTAAAAAAACTTTTTTGCTTTATTATCTATTCAACAAATAAGCTCATAAAAAAAGAGGATTTTTTAGAATGCATATTATGAAAACATATTAACACAAACTTAAAGAGAGAAAAAAATCTTCTGTTAGAAAAATGTGATTAACCTTCCCTTTTTGCATGTGTTGGGAGTCAAATTCCCAATTTTAGCATATTACTCGGCGAATATGTTAAGAAAGGACGAATAATAGCAAGCACTGAGTCAAGAAATTACCTTCACCTTAAAAAAGTAATAACAAACTAGCATAAACCTCACACCACATAACTAATACTTTTAACCCGCCAACAGCCATATTTTCAGCGTGGTCATCACTCTCCCGCACGATAACTCGACCTTCTAGAAGACCCTCGAAGCAACCGAACAAGCGGACCTGTGATCCCAAATACCACTCCTCAGCAATGTCTGCCTTGTTCAAGGTTACTTGGATTGGGTAATTTATTTCACGCCCCAGCCTCGCCAAGACTGTGCCGCCTTTCTTTCCAATATGCAAATCCCTATGAAGGCTCTCTTCGTTAGAAAGTGCCTCGGATGACATCCTGGCGAGATCCTGCCTTGTAATTGGCGAGGTATTTTGTCATGTTATGAGCATCTGGCCTCCCGCTGAGTTCCGAAAGTGCCTCGAGTTTGAGATATGTGGTCGGTGCTTTAATTTTTCACCTGCTGGAATCAGCATGGGATTGAGAAATGAAATGGAAAACTAATTAAAAACTGTCTCATTTCGATAGCCTTCAGCCAGGAAAAAAACCTTTAAAGGTCAACAGAGTTGTCGCTTGCTTGTTGGATACCTGTGCATGGAGGATAAATATAGAGCACTATGATAAGTGTTTACGTCAATGCTAAATTCTTACCTGTTTATGTTACGAATGCTAAAATTTGGCTATAACTAAGTCGAATTTAGGTACTTATGTTGCGGATGCTCTTACTTCCATTTATCCTATGAATTGTTGAAAACAACCATTCTAAAAAAAAGACTTTGTTAAATGATTATTCATAAAGCATAAATATAGGGCACAATGACAAACATTACATTAATAAATAATTTTTGGCTGTTTTTTTGTGGAACGTTAAAATCTGGCTATAATTGAACCGAATTTGATTCTTATGACTCCGATGCTCATACTTCCTTTTATCCAATAAGTTAATGAAAACCACTGAATTTATCAAATGATTATGCATAAAAGGTAAATTTAGGGCTCGATGAAAAATGTTTAAAGTCAAAAATTTTAATTCTTGGCTTTTTTTTTTCTGGAACGGTAAAATCTGGCTATAATTGAACCGAATTTGATTACTTATGGCGTCGATGCTCATACTTCCATTAATCCAATAAGTTAATGAAATCAACTACTGAATTTATTAAATGATTATTCATGAAGGATAAATATAGAGCATGATGACAAAAATTGTGTCAATGTTAAATTTTTGACTATTTCATGCTGTGAACGTTAACATTTTACTATAATTGAATCGAATTTATTAGCAGTACGCACTTCCATTACTTAAAAATTAACCATTTCAGCAAAACTGAATTTTCTGAAAAATGAATTTTTCAATTTTAAATAAATTTTTTTAAAAGTTTTATCTCTTTGTATGAGACTTCGCTAGAATATTTATGAAATGTGGGGATATTAGATGAAAGCTATGATATTTGAAACAATTTATAATATTTCTAAAACGTACTTTCAAACTGTATGAACTAATTCAAAAACAATCTAAATTTCTTTTCAGATTATTGATAAAAATTTATCATAAAAAATTAGATTCTAAGCAATGGAAAAGAAATCCTTCTTAGCATTAATATTAAATAAAAATATCCAAAATGAAATCATAATACAAATGAAAATATCCAAATTTACAAACATTTACAAACATATCCAAATTACGAGTTTACAAATATTTACGTTTGAAATTGTTCCAAATTCACAATCTCTTTTTAAAACTTTTTAGTATGCTTCGAATTAATAAAAACACAATTTTCTCTGTGATTAAGGTTAATGTCAGATTGCCTTATAAAAGCATTGAAGGAAAATTTTGAATAAAATCGGAATTAACTCATAAGAGAGGTTATTTTCTTTCTTTTTTAGGTATTATTGCTATTTACTTTACACAAGACTTGGTTTCAACTGTTCAATTCACCTCTTTGCGCTTGGTAACAATATTTTCACATACCCAGAACTATTCCTGGATTAATTCTGCATACCGTTAGGTCTTTAATTGAATTGTGGCCAACTCTGCCTTTGCGAGTACTTGATGTAAAGTTGACCCGTCCCCGTGTGGGACACACGCGTTTTACGCACTGACATTTGTTATTTGGAGAAAAGATACCTACATATTCTACTTGTAATACTATTTTTAGTGTCAATCATTATTATTTAAATTCCCAAACATTAATAATCACCGCATTTTTTTTAATTCTTCTTCACTAACTATATCAGACTTATTAGGAGCACATCTCCATATAAATGTGTTTCAGTTTTTAAGAGTCATTGGCTTTTACGAACATGTCTATCTTTATCAATTGTCTATCAACACTCTTAATATTTTTTAACCTTTTTATCGAGTGCAACTCAGATCGTCAATGTTGTTGTTTTTTAAATATCGGTATAATAATTTTTAACTTAATATTTTTACAAAAGACTTCCACTATTTTAACCTTACGTTTGGCGCAGTTTAACCATGGTTTGATCTGCGCCAATAAAACTCTCATTCAACCAACCAATCCTGGATTAATCGCCATTATTATACATATAAACTATTTAATCAATAAATATAATATAATTTAGTTGAATAAAAATATTGTATTGTTGTCAGGAACATGAACTGTAAAAAAATGTATGAGCTTTAATACACCAAGAAGTGAGTAAAAAATATTACTATCAGTTATGTATCCCCTGTTTTATTTTTTATTATGACTTTTTATAATATATGATCAAAAAATTTTTTCCTTCTCTTCCTTCAACATCTTTATCTCACTTAAATTTCAACCCTATATCTTATTTTATGCAGGTAGCTTCACAATAATTTCACACACAGTGAAAGTGGAAAAGATGAGTAAAAGGGTTCCGCCGGGTGTTGCCAAATTTCTGAATGCCTTAACTGACAGCCACAGATCAGAGGCCAGGACCGTAGTGTTGCCCTGGATATTTTTTTATTCTTATTTTGCTCACCTCCCCCCTTTTAGCTGCGAGACAATAACCGCCGAGACGTTGTTGTACGTGACAACTCAAAGAGGCATTGTGCTGTACGCATGTTCTTAAAGGAGGGAAAGAAGAGAAAAAAAATCGTTTGCCTGTAAGGAAAGGGTGATGATTTCTTTTTCCTCTGAATAATTTTGAACCAGACTTATAACAGTGCAATTTTTTTCTGTCATAGATGACAGCACCTTTCGTCTTTTTGAGGTTCCTTTATTATTATTTTTATTTATTTATTTATCCTATTATGAAGAGTTTTTCAGCGACTGAATTAATTTTTGAGAATTTTTAATAGACGAAAAACGCAAAAAATTGTCAATGTAACATGTTTCTTTTATTTCGATTTAATGCCTTGCTTATTTTATAATTTTAGACCACATTATAAAAATTTACAATCAAATTTTTATTTAACGAAGTTGCATGGTCCCACATCGATATAAACAAATAAATTGTAAATTGTTAATTAATTTATAAAACGGTTGTAAAAACCCGAAACTTATTTTATTTATTGATTGATTGATTGATTTTAATGCATATGATTAACTGTTAAAAAAATGCGTTCGAAAGGTTTTTTTATATAAAAAAAAAACAGTATCGAAAATGATAAAGTCCTTATCTTCTTCCATAGCCCTTTGTCTTTAATTTCCAACCAACCCCAATTAGTTTTATTAATTTCTTGGGAATAAATCGACAATTGTGAGAAATCGCGAAGTAAAGATGGTAAAATAATTAGTTGGATAAATTTCTTTGTGTAAAAATTTTCTTTCGTAATCTGGAAAATAAATATGATATAAATGTCAGTCAAAGTCAAGATTATGTTGAAAATTTTGTTTTATATGATTTTGTTGACGAAATGATTTCTTTAACTGCATTCATTTTCTTTAGTGTTTGCTTTCATAGTTGTAACTGATGCAACAACACATTTGTATCTATCACAAAAATGTAACAATAATTTTGCGTTAATGGCTACATTTTTATGTCAAAATCTCCATCTAGTTAATTTCCCGTAATAATTTCCTTTTCCCGTAAAATTGAGTCGTTTTGCTCAAGAAATGCCCTTTTTTTATTAAATTCATTACCTTCAGTGCTTGTCTGTACAGTTGAAACTAATTTTGTATCTATCAGGTAAATTTCAGAAAAATGAAACAACATAACTGCATTAATCACCAATTTTTCCGAAAAAAAAAATTCCATCGAGTTTATTTTTCTTAATTAAATTAAAAAATGAACTTAAAGATTTCGTTTGCGTTTTATGACCAAGACAAAGATTTTTCCAACAAGACATCTTTTTTCCTTAAAATTGTGCGATTTTGCTCACAAAATGAATTTTTTTATTGCTGTCCTTATCCTTAGAAATTATCTGCGTATTTGACAAGTAATGAATTTTAAATCTAATGCAACGATATATTTGTGTTGATCACCTAAATACAACACATTCGCATATTAGTCACCAAATTTTTGGACCAAAAATTCCATCGAATTTATTTTCTTTAGTTGCTTTTGTTTCTGGGAGGTTATCCGCGTATTTGACAAGTAGTGAATTTTAAATCTAATGCAACAACACATTTGTCTTGATCATCAAAATACAAGAATACATTTGCATTAGTCACCACATTTTTTAACCAAAAATTCCATCGAATTTATTTTCTTTAGTTGGTCTTGTTTCTGGGAGGTCGTCACCCATCATCACATATGTTTCTAAGAAAATAGCGGAAAAACGATATTCTGTTTTTTGGCAAGGCAAGGGGTGTATCATTCCTCGCGTGGCAACACGACCCGTGACAAATAGTCACCCTCCCCCGCTGAGTTGCAAAGCAGATAGACTCGGAACGCAGTTCAGACATTGACAGAGCGAAGTCAGTTGGGGTACTTACAAGCACAATTAATCACTTTTCTCGCCAATGGAACCAGCGGAGATATGCTCGTGGCCATTTCCCCCTCTTGGGTTCAGGGGGGCGAAGTTCTCTTTTCCATCATCCCAAAGTGACCTTGGGCATGGGATGCGTGGAAGGTGCTGTCGACCCTGACCTTCGAACCTCATAGTGAAGTCTTATCCACGCGTTTAGAACACGCCTGCCGCATTGTTCCGTGATCAAAAATTAATTTTAACAATTTTATTCTTTTTTTTTCTGGAGGAGGATTGGAATGAAGTAGTCGAAACGTGGTTATGGAAATTTGTTGTGTTTTTTATTGAAGTGAAAGCATTTTTTTTTTCTCCGCTGACGAAACTTCTATGTTTTAATCATTCACTTCGGGATATGCTTTATTATTTGGATATTTGATTATCTTTGTTTCCAAGTTTATTTTAATTTAATTCACTAAACACTTCCTAAACTCACTAAGGTGACCAGGGACCTTTAAAAGGATTACTTATAGGAGATGGCAATCAAAATTTTAAAGCATTCTATTAATTTATTTATGAGCTAGGGGGGATAATGCAATATAATATTATCGATAAATAACATCAATGAAAAATGTTCCAGGCGCTCTAAATTTGTTCAAAAGTGCTCCAATTTTTATTGTTACTTCCTCTAATATTTTTTAAACAAAAATTGGAATTAAACTTGAAGTTTGGTTAAGTTTGATATTTCGTACTCAAACTTCAAGTTTAATCCCAACTTTTGTTTCAAAAAATGTTAGAGCAAGCAATAATAAATATTGGAGTGCTTGCAGCATTTTTAATTAACGTTATTTATTTCTAATAGTACATTATACTACACCCTAAATCATAAATGAATAAACGTAATGTTTTATAATTTTGTGTGCCATCTCTTATAGTGTTACTCCTAATGCTTGTAAAATTTCAAATTGGTTAGGAGAAAACTGAAAAAAAATTTAAGATCCCTGGTCGCCTTAACGCTGATAAATCCAGATTTATGAGTTCATTTTTTTAAACGAATTTCAAGTTATACAAATCATCTTTTGCCCTTCAAATTTTCAAGTGCGCGCGCGCGCGCGCGCGTGTGTGTGTGTGTGTATTTGTCTATCTGTGTTTATATTCCTTTTTTAAAGCTCATATAGTATAGTTCCACATAGATTCTGAATTTCTTATATAAAAATGTTATTCTTACTAATTTTTTTAAATTTTTTATTTCCCCTCAGATATTTATAACAAGTTTTTGATCTTATAATATTTCAAAAGCTCCTATTTAAATGCTTAGCACATTATCGATAATAATGTTTCTATTTTAGGACAGATATGAGGAGGCATTATTTATATTAATGCTATTATAGTATTATTTTATGGTTGAACATTGGGAGTGAATAGCTTGTATTGAACAGATTTTTATTGTGTAAAGCTGTTTATTGCATTGCTCTGAGATAAAAATTGGTAAACTTTATTAAGTGCTGAATATAATTTAAATGCATCTTTTAAAACTACTTATTTAAGCGCATTATCTAGTACTTATAAATAAGCTAAATTTTAAATAGCTGAGTAAGTTTTAAGAATGATTTTGTATGAAAGATTTGACTGACCAATTATTACCAGATTATTCTGATTTTAGATTATGTGTCCTAGATTTAAAAGGAAAGAAAATCGAAATTCATCTGGATTCTGCATGAAACATCTTGAATTTTCCTGTTTTTTACTTATAAATAAATTTATCGTATTAAATTTTAGATAATAATAATTATTTATTAAGTAGTACTTGATGATTTTTACCTCCCAAATTTTATAGAACTTATCGCAAGAAATGCACGCAATGACTTTTTTAAATACATATTCCAAGATTGTACAGCAGTTCTTTGAATATGATTGAATTTCAGTCATATGCTAATGTTATCCAGAAATATCAATTTTAAGTTGATCAAACTCTCAGATTCACTGACTCTCGATACTGGACTCATTAACCTTACTTGGCAACCATATCCTTGGTACTTGGATTTGTGTATCAGAAATTTGTCTCTTGTATAAAATATAATTGACATTCTTTAAAAGATTTAATGCCTTATTTATTCATATACTTAATATTTTATGTCTTATTTACTCACTTACTTAATACTTTATGCCTTATTTACTCACTTACT
>JAOUZG010017227.1:1693880-1704142 GCA_026289955.1 Argiope argentata | reverse complement strand
TATTTACTCACTTACTTAATACTTTATGCCTTATTTACTCACTTACTAAATATTTTATACCTAATTTACACGCACACTTACTTACTTATTTTTCAAGAGATTGAAAAATAAGTTCATCAAAAGTAAATACATGCGTTTATTTTTTTAAAAAAAATTCAGTATTTGGGACATCATTTATTCCCTTACTTAATATTTTATACCTTATTTATTCTCCTACTTAGTATTTTATACCTTCTTTACTCACTTATTTAATATTTTATGCCTTATTTATTCACTTACTTTGTATTTTATGCCTTATTTACTCACTCACATAATGTTTTATGTCTTATTGACTCACTTACTTAATATTTTATGCCTTATTTACTCACATAATATTTTATGCCTTATTTACTCACATAATATTTTATACCTTATTTACTCACTTACTTAATATTTTATATCTTATTTACTCACTTACTTAATATTTTATACCTTATTTACTCACTCACATATTATTTTATGCCTTATTTACTCCCTCACATACTATTTTATGCCTTATTTACTCACTTATTCATATTTTATACACTTACTTATTTTACAAGAGATTGAATGCTGAAGTGAGAGTTCATCAAAATTGAATATAAGCAATTTATTATTTTTTTTAAATAAGTACATGGAACATTGACATAAAAAAACTACTAATCTTGAGCGAAATGCCTCTCAACAACAGATCAACAGCCCACTGTAAATTTCACGGTGATTTTTACAACCCCCGCCCCTCAACAGACTCTTCATTCCGATCATCAGGAGATTCTACCCTTATTTGAGCCAATGCAGAGGGGACGACTAAGAACAAATTACAGACGATCTCGCATCCGGGTACTAGAAAATACAAGGGTCTTTGTTCCTCCCCATATGGTCTGAATTGGGGTTTAGTGATGAGATGTCTCGCGAGGTCATCCCTTACCCTGAAATCGTCTGCGGCTTAGGGCCATTATTAAGTCACTAAATATGTTACTTAAGAGATTTAGGCATGGGTTTTAATGGACAGGTTTGATGCCTTCTGTAAAATTATGAGGGAAAGGAGGGGGTTGAAACTGGCATTTTAAAATCGATAAAGTACATGATCCAGCTTATGCGTGAGATTTTACAATATTGTTTAAAACATCATTATCCTGTTAGAAGAAGTATCTGATTAACTTTAGAATTATAAAAAAGAAATAAATAATAACTTGAATTATAAAAAAAGTTGTAAAGCCACAGTGTGATAATGCGATATCAAATAACAAATATACGACAAAAAGAAAAAGGTAAAATTATAAATTTGGGGTTGAATAAAGTTTCTAAGTTATAGAGCTGAACGTTAAAGATTGTTGAAAGTATAACAGAAACTGTAAGTTGTTTTTTTAAAAAAAAAACTTAATGAACTATCTAACTGTTAATGAACCGATCTAATTTAATGAACTGAAAATTTTAATAATTTTAAGAACTATCTATAAACAAATAAGAAAATCACAACTGCTATTATTTTTTCATAGTTTGAGAATTCATTTCGTTTTATTGTTAATTCGTTATTAATAATTTTTATTAATAATTTATTATAATAATTTTAAGAATTAAATTGCCTTCTCGTAATTTCCATATGCAAATTTTATGATTTACATTCCTAATCAATTAATATAAATATGAGTTTATTATAGCTTAAAATTCTCTTAAAATTCAAAATATTAAAACGTTCAGTAAATTACATAATGCAAAATGATAATATATGGAAAAATATTAAAAACAAATCAATTGTTGAAAAGTTATACACTGTGTGCATATTTTCTACTGAACACATAACTGGTATCATTTTTGGGTATATATATTTACATAATTCTGCGATTTTACCTGGAATTTTTGAGAAACAACAATTTTACTAATTGTACTATTTTAATTTTTTTAATTGTACTATTACTAATTATACTATTTTCTTTTTCTTCCTTGCTAACCCAATATTTATTTTTAAATATAAAACTAGAGGTTCTTCTTTCTCTCTCTCTCTTTGTACTTAAAACAATCAAAAGAAATAAAATTATCATTAAAAAGTATGCATCCATGCTTACGAAATAAAACCTCTAAATTGAATACTACTTTTGAAAGATCATCCATTATCCCTTTAATTGCTGTTGTTGTACATCGAATTATTGCTTCTTCGATTTATGAGCTAATATTCAATTAATGGTATAATTCTACTTAAAAATTACATATATAACCAAACATTTTAAGTTTTTGTTATGAATTTCTAATTGAATCATTAAGACAACACACTTCCGAGACTAAAGGTTTAGAGAATAGAAATAAAATGGATAATTAGAGAATAGAAATAAAAAACATTTTAGGGATTAAATGCATAGCGATTAACCCTCCAACAGCAAATTATTTGCTAGCATTTTTGTAAGATTTATTATTTATCCTTCTTATAGGTTCTAGAATTGTGAAATGTATTTGTGATACGAGACTTCATAATTTTAGAACCAATATTATTTTGCAGTATGTACAAAACCTCATAAAAAACTGATTGAATAAAATACAGAAAATATGTAATTAAATCATTATACAAAGAATGTTTGCCAAAATTATGCAGTTTTATGCAAACTGATTACATACAACAAGTGGGAGAAATTTTCATTATGAAATATGAGAGATAAGGGATGTTTGGATGGGCGATCCGCCTTAGCTTTTAATTTCGCTCGTAGCACGTGATCCCAAAAAGTTACTTAGTTTTAATCTGATACGAAATTTTTTTTTTAAATGTACCCACATAGTATAGCATCGTCCTGGTTTAATCTTCTTTCACCCATTTAAAGTGGATATCTCAATTTGGAATAAAACAATTAATCATCATCAAAGCTGTGGAAAATTTCCTATTTCCTTCGAAATTTTACCCGCCTAAATTATTACGTGCATTTTTTTTCTCTTCTTTTTTTTTTTTTTTTTTTTGGTGGGGGGTTCATTAAGCTGCCCAGCATCCATCCACCTACTTGGCTTCTTCAGGTGCTTTCGCTATTTTACGGCATAATCAAATTATGCAAAACTGCAGCGACTCCATACCTTTGTCACGTGACTTTCGCCATCTTTGTTTTTGCCTCGGAGTATGTAGGCGTGCGTCTCTAATGATAGAGAGGACGCCATCTCCAGTATAGGTCAAGCCTTCGAAAAATCATCTTGGAGGATCGACCGACAGGGGTTGTCGGAACCTGTTCCAGAATGTGGGGTGTGTTGTGATGGATTTTCATTAGGGCTGGTGCGATATTTCACCCCGCGCGGAAAATTTCTTTGATTTGCATGAAGAAGGGACGGAATTGGAAATAGGGGCGTTTTAATAATACCCTGCAATTGATTTGTATTCATAAGGTGCTTCGATTTTTTTTTTTCTTGGGTACTGAAATGTTTGGAGTGTTTGCGTGAATTTCTTTTAGTGGCTGCATGAATGCTAATAAAATCGTGAATACTGATGAAGTTTAGAGTTAATTTTGAGTAACTCCCTTAAAAAAAATATTTTCTTTTTTTATGCTGGAGAAATATTTGCTTTTATTACATTTTTAACACTTTCATTCGAAATTCGATTCAAAAGATACCCGAACGTTCTCTTTGATATCGAGTATGCATATCTGATATCTCTATAAGTTACTCTCATTTATATTCCGAAATGATTCTGGGATTTTATTCGCGCATACCAGCAACTCTCACGGAATTCAAACCACTAATTATAAATACTTCAAAGTTAGAAATGCTGAGTTATAGCTACTTGTTAATTGTAGAGTAATCTTAGGGTTTCCCCTGTTTCCATAAAACTCGCATTTTATATACTTCGCACAAATTTAACTATTTATTTTTTTTGATGAAGACGTGACCAATTTACATATAATTCCTATAACCCCTAACACTTAATTGATATGGTTTACAACGCATCATTGTCTGTATTAAAATAGTTATTTTGTTCTTTACGTATCTAAAAGTAACTCATATGCTTTAATTGATTTAGGCTTGAGTTTTAATGGTTTTATAGACAAGTATTCTAATAAAAGTCCATAATTTCAATGCTTAAATGTTGAAATATTTGTAAAAATTGTTTAATTTCTTGTGTCACTTTATATAATCGTGAAACATCTTCAAATAGCTTTTTTTTTTTGATAATGCGATTACTTTAAATATAACGTCCTGGTTTATGTTGTCGTTAATTACAATATGTATAAATAGATTTTAAGCATTTAGATTTAGTTTACAATAACTGAAGTATTTCTGTGTGATTAAATCTGTTAGATGCAGTTCAAACGGTAGTATTTCCATTTGATTTCTGTCTGCTTCATTTCAGTTTGACTCTTGAAGTATTCTTGTATCTAAATTGTCTGTTATTAGCCTCAACAATAATAATAACCTCAACAATGCCCCAAAACAAAATAGAAGGCACATCTTTAAAAACTTTCTTTTAACTTTTTGTAATATTTTCTGTATCTAAATCTGTTGATCATGGCAAGGTCTTCGCGATTTATCTTTTACAATTTAATATATAAAATTAAAATCCTGACAGATAATTTTAAAATAAAGCACATGAATGTGTTTTGTATTCCGAAGAAATAAATAGTATTTTAAAATTGCTATATATATATTATCTCAAGAAAACTATGCGTTTCATTGAGCAATGATGCATAATTTGCCCGAATTCTACATAAGTACTGATAGAATGAGTATTCAGATGCTGAAGATTGTTCAGAAATTTCTTCAGAATTGATGATTTACTTTCAATTTAAATCGAGAACAAACAAAGAAGGTAATGCCGGCGTCATGGCATAAGATTAGCGCGTCTTCCTCGTGATCTGGGCGTCCCGGGTTCGAGTCCCGGTCGGGGCTTGGTTGTTCTGTGTACTATCTATGAGGCGTGTGATTGTGCCCCCCTGTACAAAGGGTCTGTGCAAGCGAATGTGATGACTGTGCAGCTACGTTCTCTTGACCCTAGTAAAAAGAGAGGCTCCCTCGGCTTAAAAATCGCAGATTGAGTCAGCGAGCTTGTCCATGGCAAGTGCCATTAGTGACAACAACAATAAAGAAGGTAATGCGAAGTACAAAACAGAAGAGAATAAATATATTAGAGTAATATCTTCCAACTGATAGAAATTTCATAGTAATCTGATTTGGTTGCCAAAATCCATTACCAAATCCCCAATTTTGGGAATGGACATCGTTTGGCAAAATTTAAAGGATCTCCTCTTTTCCTTGTGACTTTCTTGGGGGCCTTGTCATCTCCATCTTCATCATTTTTCTCTCGTCATCATCATATTTCACCTTTGCCTTCAAATGTTCCATCACTTTGTCGGCTTCGGGAGAGATACGTAATGAGAAAAGAATTATCCATATCCGCTTAAGCCTTTACCTTCTCTTCACGATCAATTGAATGTTTGTTTTTTCAATCTTACAAGCATAAGTTTTGGATAATTTATACTTTTTGCTATTGTTGTGATGTTATTTTAAGTGCCATTTACGCGAATCATTTGCATTGTCTCCTAAATTGTGGATTGCAAGAAGGATTTAAATATATTTGTATTTATCTAAAATTTGCAAAAATAAGTGGGTTTAATATCTTTCATAAGCCAGATATTAGAAAAATACTTTATAAAAATTATACTTAATAATAAAAGTTTTTTTTTCTTTATAAAGTTTCGTTCCTGCTCTTCCCATTATGAAATGGGTAATTATAAGTTCAATTTCAAAAAAAGTGGACCTTATGATTCATAAATTGATATGTTACTCACGACCCTTAGTTTCAAAAACAATTAATATATATATTTTTTAATTAAGTCAATTTCTATTTAGGTTAACAAAGAAATTTTTTATTTTAGTTACTTTTTATTAAATAATTACAACTAATAAAAAGAATTTATGAAAAAATTATTGATTTTCGCAAGAATTGAACTCGCATTCTTCACCGTCACGTGAAAAATAGTGAAATCTCCGCATTTTACGAGCAACGGCCTGTTAATATCAATTTTTATTACAAACTGCTTAAACTGTATTTAAAGTATTAAAAATTAATTAAATTTAATTAATGATTTAATAATTGAAAAAACTCAATTACATCAATTGTCATCCACTACAAATTTTTTAAAAATGTATTTGATTAGATTAGACGAATAAAAAGTGTTTTATCAACGATTGAAAATTTGAACGAGGGTATATAGATGGTGAGTGTGAACTAATAGTAGGAATTGAATAAAAAGTATTTTAGCTTATGAATCCCATGAATTCTTAATTTTTCCACGAATATCAAAAGCTATTTATCATAACTTTCATCGTCTGAGATTAAAGACCCCGTACCGAGTACATTTCGAACCACAATAAATCTCTTAAATTTGAAAAGGAAGGACATTTTTCCAGCTCTGGAAGCATAAAATTTGTATGTGAAGTACAACTTCATGACTTAAACTAGCAAAATACCTTTTTTCCCATCTAAAATATCTTCTGAAAATTTTAAGACAATTTTTCATTCAGTAAAGATAACGTGGGATTTTAGGTGACTCATGAAAAATATCATTTATGTAAAGATATAAACATATAAATTTAAAATACTGAAATTCTTTTTTAAAGTCTCCTTACATTTTAAACTAATTTTTATTTTACATATATTTTAGTCAACACATCAGTTGTTGTTTTTTATACTGATAGAATTAATATTCAGACGCCGAATATTGTTCAGAAATTTCTTCATAATTGACGATTTATTTTCAATTTACTTCTAGAACAAATAACGAAAGTAAGTGTGAACTACCAAAACAGAAGTGAACAAATATATGAGGTAATAGCTTTCAAACCGAAAAGAAATTTCATAACAATCTGATTTAGTAATTTTGTATTTTTATTTTTTTATTATTATTATTTTAATTTAAAATCGTTAGAAACTTTAGAACTACCTACAAATTTCTTGAAGCTCTATATCTATAAACTTCTTTTAAGTCGTAAATTTATTATAAACTACACTCAGAAGCATTTATTCTATTAAATTTAAGCATATTTTTACTGAATAAAAAATATATATATTGCCTAAGTTTTCAGTCTTCCAAAATATCTCAACCTTCCACGAGCACCCCCCTTTTCCATCCCCTTCGCGTGCGCATTCCATACTCCGCACACGCAGGTCATGTACTATTATCCTCATCAAACTTCCATTCACTATTCGATTAAATGAAAGCGCGACCTCGGAAAAGGCCATTTGGTTGGATCAGCGCTACCCCCTCTCTGACGTAACAAGTGGTTAGGAGGTATTATGCCAATCAATCGCAATTACTGATTGCTCACTTTTATTCAAAGAGGAAGCCGCCTTGTTTGGTTTATGCGCTTTTAAACACGGTTTATCGCTTCACTTATTTTCAACAAGCATTTGTAGCAAACGATTTTGAATTCCATTTTTTAATCTATTGTAATTTATAATAAAAAAATTATTATCAACTTGGCTAAAATAAATAATTTTAACAGCATAAATATGAATAAGTTGAAATAAATAATTGGATGTATTATTTTTTATACTCTTTTGTTTATTTATTTTTGAGGAGTTAAATAAAATCGAATGCCTGTTTTATAGAATTATAATTGTATAAAATCCTGTTGTATTTGCTTCGATTGTATTTTTAAAAAATAAACGAAAACTTGTTAGCAAAAAAAAAAAAAAAGAAAGAAAGAAAGAAAGAAAGAAACGGAAAACAAAAGAATTGCCGCTTAATTTACTTTTCGCTGAAAGAATCATTTATTTTATTTGGGTAAAGTAAATATAAAAGCTCAATTTTTTAAATTACTAGTGTAAAAATACTTTTTGTTTCAATAACAATTTTTTAATGTTTTAGATACTTAAAAATTTTCATCATTTTAAAGCAAAACATTTCTTACAAAATAAATAAATAAATTTATCGGTAACTTCATAAGTTTTGATTTATCATTGTGGCTATTTATTTTTTTTATATCAATTTCATTCTGTGAAATTCTTTTCTTTTTATTAAGAGTTGAACTCTTTAAAATTGTGTAATTGGACAAATTTCAAGAAATTCATTCAAAATCTTATAATAATGACTTATGTGGAAATAAGCATCTCGCTTTATTTAGTAATAAACGCATTTAATAATTAAAATTATTTTTACCATTTAAAAAGAAAAATTAGGTTATTAATTTTTCAAATACAGCAGGACATATGTGTATATTCAAGATTGTCACAGCGACAATATTTGTGAGTAATTTTAGGACTGAATTTATTTTAATGACAGAAATTCGACGGATCAAGATGAAAGGCGGGGGGAGGGGTTAAAAAGGAAAATTGCACCCTGAACATCCTGTATTTTTCACTTCTCCAATACATTTATTTTCCTACATTCTTCCAAATCTTTGGAAATAAGAGAATCCTCCATGTCCTGATATAATTTTGATTAAAAGTGGATGGTATCTTCTTTTTTTGTGTGTGTGTCTTCATGCCTATATGCAAGGGAAAAGAATATACCATTGCAGATTCGATTTTCGTCTACTGAACACTGTTCGAACTGGGCATCATGTACCTTCAATACAAGATTTTACAAGATGCAATAATTTTGGTATACAATAATTTGAAGTTTTTGTAGATATGAGCCATTTTAAGTGTGTTCGACATCTGATCAAAATTCAAAATAAACAGATAATTTCCTAAATTTTCATTCATGTAGCTTCAAGGTGAAATTAAATGCTATCTATGCCCTGTATGTTAATTTACTATACTGAAATCGGCAGTGTACACGTCTGGTGTTCGCCAAATTCATTTGTGTCTTTGTGCCTATATGCAGAGGGGACGATTCGAACTTCGTCAGCTGAATTCTGTTCAAAGTGTGTATGGTATACCTTTAATACAAGATTTTACGCAATAATTTTGGTTATTATACTCCGTTCATATTTCATCTAAAGTTGTTTTGTCTGTAAATGGCATATTGGAAAGGGGAGAGGGAACTATTTATGTAGAACAAATCAATCGATTTACTAGTTTCCCATTTTTCATGTCAGGTTCGAAAGCAATCCAGTTTCGCATCTTTATTCTCGAATAAATCCTGGTAGAAATCTTAACCAAATTTGGCAACCGCAGATTTAAAAAAAAAAAAAAACGCATGCTTTGTGTCTGGTTAACGGCTTGGCGAAAATCGTGATATCCCGAAAACGTCACGAAATAATTTAACATAGGTTGGCCAACGTTTTAAGTCCCGTAACCCTCGAATAAAAATAACGCCCAAAAGGTTTTCAATCATTTCTCGGAGCTCACCCATTTATTTAAACAAATAGTATCTAATAATAATCGTGTGTTTTCTCGGCTCACGAAGACGCGGAATTTAAGGGTGCAAAACCCCTTTTTCGGTCTGTTACCGTTTCGCAAATGGCAAAAACGTGATGTCCGTTACTTACCGAAGGTCGTTTGTCAAACTTCGCCAAATTATTGAGTAGAGAGAACTATTTGCATTTTGGGAACCAAGGTACTGGGTAGATATGCTTAAGGATATTCAAATGATTTTCGTATTTAACGAGTTGAACACTATATAAAATCTAATATTGATGGGAATTCGGTTTAGGGGATGTTGTCCTCTAAAGTGAAGTTAAGTTCGGGGAACTTTTTTTTTTGGGGGGGGGGTTCTCCCCTCCCCCACCTAAGGCACGATGTGTGTAACCACATATACAATCATGGTAAAAAAGAGTGTTTTTTTTTTTTTTTCTATTATGTTGATATATATCCTGATAGAATAAATGGTGGCATTTTCATCTTGGCAAAAGTAGTGAAGGGTCATAGAAAATGTGTTTCACTTAAAACAAATAATGAAGTGTTCGTAACACTGCTCTATAAATAGATTTTTTAATTATTTTTTACTTTTCAAAATTGAAAAATAGATGTGTCGGTTATGAAACACTCGCTAGGTATTTTAATGAAATAGATTACTTATTATTTTCTTATTTTTTCTTTACTTTCTTACTTATTATTACCTCACTTTTTTTACTTCTTACTTTACTTTCTTACTTATTATACTTCACTTTTTTATCACTTTACTTGCTTACTTATTACTTACTTATTTTTTCTTTCTTTCTTACTTATTATTACTTCACTTCTTACTTATTACTTACTTATTATAACTTTACCTTCTTACTTATTACTTACTTATTATAACTTTACCTTCTTACTTATTACTTTACTTTTTTACTTAATATAACTTTACCTTCTTACTTATTACTTACTTATTACTTTACTTTTTTACTTA
>JAOUZG010017227.1:1667220-1684241 GCA_026289955.1 Argiope argentata | reverse complement strand
TCTAAAATTTAGACTGACACCTAGGGTATCTAAAATTTAGACTGACATTTAGGGTATCTAAAATTTAGACTGACATTTAGGGTATCTAAAATTTAGACTGACACCTAGGATATCTAAAATTTAGACTGACGCATAGGGTATTAAGGATGTTACCGTGTCAGTGACAGCATATAATCATAGTGCGGTATGCTTTTTAAATAACATCGCATCTTAGATTGACGTCTAAGGTATCTAAAATTTAGATTGGCATCTAGGGTATCTAAAATTTTGACTGACGCCTAGGGTACTAAGGATGCTATTCTGTCAGTGACTGCATATAATCATAGTATAGCTTGCTTTAAAAAAAATAACATTATTAATTTGAAAGTCAAAATCATGTTTTCTTTAGCTTGTTTCTAAACTTGTTTAACAAAAATTTAATTTTCTGATCATGCAAAATTACCGCAAAATCTTTATTCTCTCAATTTTCTCACATATGTTTCTTTATAAATAAAATATCGTTTCGACAATTAAAAAAAAACTTTTTTTTTTACTCCATGTCTGAAGACACGAACAGATGTGAAATTGCTTTCTTTTGTCATAAAAGAGGCATTGAATTAGGATATTCCTCTTTCAATACTATACTGCGCGATCAATATGAAATCTAGAACCTCATCTCCAGTAGCTTTGTTCCAAATGTGTTTAACATGAAATGGATTTTCTGATCATGCAAAATTACCACAATATCTTCATTTTCTCAATTTGCTCACATATGTTTCTTTGTAAATAAAATATCGCTACGACGACAACAACAACAACAACAAACTTTTTTCATTCTGTCTGTAGACATGAAGAGATGTAAAATCACTTACTTTTGTCATAAACGAGACACAGAATTATGATATTCCTCTTTCAATTTTACAACGCGCTACCAGTATGAAATCTAGAACTCTATTTCCAGTAGCTTTGTTCCAAATGTGTTTAACATGAAGTAAGTTTTCGCATTACACAAATTTATCACGATCTCTTCTGTCTGTCTTAATCTGCTCACATATTTTTTCCTCCTCTAAATAAAATATCGCTTCGACAACAAATAAACAAAAGAAACCCATGTCTGCAGACACGAAGATACAAAATAACTTTCTTTTGTCACAAATGTCTCTCTGTTTACCATTCACGACAAGCCTTATATCAGAAGAAGAAAAAAGAAAGACACACAATAAACTGGCGCCCCTATAGCGTCGGACTATAAAACTTGCCATTCTGTGTGACACTTGGCATTCCCGCTTCCATGCAACCAGTTCTTGACCCTTCTTAGCGAAATATAGCTCCAATGACCTTGTCCAGAACATTGATATTCACACCAGGGGTCGGTGTGTTATGATCGCTACCATTTCGAGTGGGCACAATCGAATCACTTATCTGCCCGTGAATCTGGAGTATATCTTATATTCCCAGTCACCCTGTTTATGGAATTCGGACGTCATAAATAGGTGCCAAATTTCGTTGGGGAACTTCAGAATTTTTCTGGGGAATGTAATCTGTCCTTGACTCGTGGCTGCCCTGGAATTGTTGGGGATGAATCTGTGAGAAAGAATTTTTGAGATTTCCGACTGATGAGTTTTGTGGTTCGCCGTAATTTGTATTCTGATTCAGAAATTATGTTACTGAAAGATGTGGCGAGATGTCTGGAATATTTCTCATTATTACTAGACGTTCCTTAAAGCAATTTTTCGATGCATTGATTGAAAATTATCAATCAATGTTCCAAAATATTTTTATAAGCTTTCTAAAACTAAGCAAATTGCTGTAAAATTTTGGAATTTTTATGACTTCTCTTTAATTTTAAAATTATATAATAATTAAATCACAATGTAAGTACTAGGAAAATCTGTGAACAAAACCAATGTATTATTTAACTGCAAATCGTGTTAGCTTAATTTGACTTTCCATCATATTAGTAAAAGTTATCCTACTGATCGAAAAAAAATAATGAGATGCATTTTAATTTTCTTTTATCAGTCTTTATAAGTTATGATAATTATCTTTAAAAGTAAAAGATAATCTATTATTTATATATTATAAAATATTTTATGTTTTATATTTGGTGATTGGTAAATAGCGAATCACATGACTCATGACAATTGAAGTTGGTTTTGCCAGTATTGTTCGAAATATTTAATAAAATATTTTATTATGTAGCAGTAAATATTAACATTGAACTTGACAGTAAACTGGAGGAAAAGACACTTTTTGTGGCAACATTAATGAATAGCTTTCCGGTTTATTTAACTTTTTCGAGTAGCGGACATTTTTTGTCTCTTGGCTGACAATCTTCTGAATACTTATACAGTACTCATGTTAATACTGCATCGTTTTTTAAATAGTAATGGGGCACCCAGCAATATCAAATGAAGCAAAAATGCGAAGAAAGACTATCCAAAAACATCCACACTGAAAAGTTGAGCTTTGAGCATGGGTAGCAAAACATGAAAAATTGAATGCTCTCATTGTAGGGCTTTCAGTTTTGAATCTAAAGTTAGTCGATCCACAAACGAATATTATTATCACGGAAAGATTAAGGTTCCAACATTGAACGAATGGCTGATGAAGTTTTAGAAGCTTGCTAAATAGAACAAACGAACTTCGGGTACAGTATTGAACATCATTGAGGTTGGCGGGCAGAAGACAAAATCTTAGTTTTTAATAATTAATGACAATTCTCAAAAAAGTGTTAGATGTATAATTTAGTAGATTGTTTTTTATAATTTTTATTTATGAAAGCGATAGCTAAAAACTAGAAATTCTATCAATTTGACTTATGGGTTTTTTTAAAAGTAAAATTGTAAATTTACATGAAATTTTGGGTCAAATCCATCGATGGTTTTTCAGGCGATTCGATAGTGTGTTCTTTTATTAGAGAACGTGATAATTCAAAAACTCAACCAGCCAGATAATGGAAGTTTAAAACATGTTCTTAACAGCAAAGTTATACATTTGCATTAAATTATAACCCAAACCGGTCAACGACTCAAAATGCATATTGATTATTTTTACTATAATATGAAACTAAACACAAAATGTATCCGGATATGTAATTATGCAAACAATCCAGCTTGTTAAATCACAAGTTAAACGGTCTGTGAGTATCTGAATCACTCGTTAAAATGATTCATTTTGACATTACAGTTTTGTTTAATATTTAAATATTGCAATTTTTAGGAAACAACAACACCTTGCGTGTATAAAATGCCTCCTTGATAGAATAAACGTTGAATGTTTTAAAAGTCATAATAATATATTCAGCTGCACAAGATGTGGTTAGGATCGATCACCTATTGCTTATTCCAATGACAGGTGAATATCCATTTTATAACATCTGGAATAATGTGATATGTCCAATATATTCAACTTCCGACTTTATCTATAAAAATGAAAAACGAACTATAATATATTTAGCGTCTAAACAGAAATAATTTTTAAAAACAATGTTTCAAAACTTCTGTAGAAAACTTAAAACAAATCGACATTTGATTGCCCATAAAATATGTTTCAGAATGTTACTCAAACGATATTTTTACCATGTGCATTATTTTGTTTACCTGAATATTCATTTTTAATATTTTTCATTTAAAATTCATAACAATCATTAAAATTCACTTTTGTTAGTGTAAGTGTATTGACCTATGAATTTTTCTAAACAAAATAATATCTATCATTAGAACAACTCAGCTACTAAAATAATGCTATCGAAAAAAAATATCGGAAATATATTTTATGACGTATCATCCAAAAGAAAAAAACAAATAGAACAAGGTAATCGTTTTCAATAAAAATCGTTTGCAATATACACAACTTCCATTTCTTTCTTTTTTTACTATTGCTCTGTTCGTTTTAATTCATAATATCGTAACGAAATTTTCATTTGTTTTTCTCCATAAAATCCATTATCGTTTAATTGCTTTTTGTAAAATTTTATATTGAAATACTGTAACCTTTAAGTTATTAATTTTTTCATTAAGCATATATGTTACACTTTGTTTATTTTAGTGTATTCGTTCCGTTTTTTGTTTATTAAATATCTCACTTTTTTAAAAAATAGATTCTAGCGACTGATACAAAAATCCCACATGAGTTGAGAATGCAAATAAGAATACATTCTAATTAATTTTTATTATTGTTGCTTATCTGAACTATTAGTTTCGAATTGTTCACATCAAATATTTGCAATAATTTATTTACAAATGTAAATAAAATTTTATTACAAATGTGATTTTAAGTATGAAAAAGTTTATACCAAATAAAAAATAAGCGGTATTTTTTCAATATTATTTTTTTTTAATTAAAAGGATTTTAATTGAAAACAAACCAGTTTCTTATGTGGTATTGTTACGTACGTTATTGTTTTGGAACGAACATTATTTGGCATCTTCGATTGTTTTAAGAAAACGGTGTTTGAAAGACGAGAATTTGTGAATCTTCTTAATTGTTTATTGCACTTCATTTGTTGTTGTTTTTTTACACCATTTGTATGTTTGTTGGTGATGAGAATTATTGTAAAAATTACATTTGTGTTTTTCCAACAAGAACGAGAATAAGTTTGAAATTCTCTGTTCCGTTTGAGAATATCAATTGTTCTTTATTTCTTGATGTCGGGTTTTTTTTTCTTGCAATAAACAAAAGATTTTTTTTTAGTTTTTTTAAAAATATTTTCCTAATTCATTTCAGTTTGCAGTATCTATATTTTAAGTTCGACATACTATTTTCATCTTCAGAAAAATGCTCTAAATTTTTATACTATAAATCATTAATTTATTTTTAATCGATAACCTCTAAAAGAAAATAGTAATTAATAACTTATAAAACAAAACTAAAAATATAAATTCATCATTAATAGCATCTAAAACTTAAAAAAAATAATAATTTAAATATTAAATTAATAAATATCTATTATAAAAATTATGTAAACATTGCGTTTTATTCGTTTTATGATTTGTAAATAGCGAGTCACTTTAGCCACGAAATTTGAAGTAGGTTTGCCAGTATTGTTTGAAATATTTAACTATTAGTCATAGTAACTATTTATATTGCTTTTGGCGGTAAAATGGTGATAAAAAAGGAAAAATAAAGTTTTAATTGAGGCCAAATTGACAGGAAAAGAGATTAAACCTACTTTATTCGTTCATTCTACGTTTAGATACATCTTTCGTGGAAAAATTGATGAATAAATTTCCTGTTCGTTTATCATCTCTGGTATAATAGAAATTTTTCGACTCTTAGCTAGCGATCGTTTTAAATATCTAAGCAAATCCTGCATAATAAGCAAATCTTGAAAATATGTGTTCTCGTCACGGAAAGGTTAAATTTCCCGCATTGGACAAATGTCCAGTGAAGTTTAAAAACTTACTGCATGAAACTGATGAACATCGCGTCCAGTATCGTATAATGTCAAACAAATTAGAAGAAGACTCATTATGTATATAATACAATATTACAATACCTTAGAAATGTAAAAATATTTAAAGAAATGATGGAAAAGTTTTCGGACCTTTTGCCAACAGTTGGAATATTCTTTGAACTTCTGTTGGGCGTTGTTTCCTTATAAAAAAATTAGATAATTAATGAGTATAGTTCATAGACAGACTCTACAACCTGCCACGAAGGCACACGGATTAAACATAAAACTAAAATGCACTGGCGGGAACTGTGGTTGAGACCTAATGGCCATCACCGGCCACGGTATAGCCCTCCCCGTAGGAAGTATGTCCCGTCATCGATGGGAGGAGTCTAACCCCCAACTATTAGTGTACTCACCAAGGGTGACGAGATCCAACCACCATACCGGAAGCATATCATCCTCAATTATGAGTTGCTCCCCTGAGGAATAATTAATGAGTATAACAGCCAGTCCCAATAATTCCTTTTTATAAGGCTTAATTCTGTGGTAACAAGGGACTGTTAGTAATTTTAAATAAAGTATCTCAAAAAATCAGGGTTGGCTAACCACAGTGAGCAAGAGGGGCAAAGACTCTTTAGTCTTTTAGAAAAAGAAATAAGAAAATGTTGAATTACATATTTGGACGTTTGGCTTTATTAGGTTTTGTAAAAGTGAATAAATAATAAATTGAATTCACATTAAATTTATTACTAGTTAGAATAAATAGTAAAGGTTACGTATAATTTAAAAATGTATTTAATAAATTATCATTCTATAATTTGTTTAATTAAAATCTTTTATTCTAAATGTATTTCTTGTTCAGATGGTGTTTACGTGAAACAAATGCAATATTATGACTACCTTAGATTACAAATTGCACGTCTGTTTGCTTTACAGCATTTTTGGCGAAACACGTATTAAGCCACCGTAATTTTCCCGATGAAGAATCACTTATTAGTTTTCGTTTGAAAGTAGAACATGTATACTTATTTTACTCTGAGCTGTAGTATATTAATCACCAGATGGTTAAAAAAAAACAAAAACGGATCCAAATTAAATGCCCAAAACTACGGAGATAGAAAGTTAAGTAGAGGCAAACCTAATCGTGTCAGTTATGATCTATCTTCTGAACCATCCTCAAAGAAAATTACGTGTAAGCTTATTAACCTGGGCAGTAATGATAGTGAATCGCCTCTCATCTACTTGTTCCCAACTTTTTTTCTTATTGTTGTGTTACATCTATGATTCATTCGAAAACATTTATGTAATCCTTTTTCTTATTTAATCGTCTTGACTTGATGTTCGCTACTTTTGTTGTTAAGGTTCGCGAAGTCTGCATAATTTCATTAACCTTCCCACAGAAGGAAACTATAAAAATGGCCGTTCGAAGTGGAATTCAGTGGACTGGAAAGGGGAGTTAAAAGTAAAGTAACCAGACGTTCAGGATTAAATAGTACATGCACGAATTTTGTTCATTTGTCGAGGATTGAAAAAGCATTAGGAGTAAGAGCATCTTGTATTTTATTTATAAAAGGGAATCACATTAAAAATATATATATAAATCAGGCTTAATATTTGAAAAAGTTAATTGCAAATAAATTTAAGGTAAAAGTTATTTTTCCTACCTTAGACAATCGGAGCTCTGCACGAGTTTGGAAAAGAGAGAACCAGTTCATTTCACTGGGCTTCAAAATTCAATTTCAAATCATAATGTAGATGATTGATATTTACATTCACTGAATACTCCACTTTGCTACCTTCTCATTTAATGCAAATGTTGAAAGGACAGAAGCATAGAGGCATTCTTTATATTTAAACAAGATTAACTTTTCTTCCTGGAAGTGTGTATTACAGAGCATGATGGATATTTCAGCTTGGTTATTGGTAAAGCGTTTCTTGAATTTTTATTTCAATGCAAGTGCGTTGTTCAGGTTGTATTAATAAAAACTGAAACTACAAGATTTGCAATAAAATAATTTCCCAATTTCGGATGGAGACATTATTCTATTAAATTAATTGTAAAAAAATGAGTGCGAAGTGAAACATTATTCTATGCCATTATCTGGGCTTTTGGGGATGAGAATCAAAGATTGAAGACCGATTCTTCCAATGATCGTTGGTTCGAATTAAAGGGATTGTGTCACTTGCGCTCAGTCTCATTAACGCTAACTCATTAGAGGGTGTCATTTGCGCTCACATGGTAGGTTTACTGGGATTTAATCACCTTTGGCAGGAAAACTTGGCGTGCATCTAGAGCGGCTATAGAGAATGCATGTTTCTCGCATTGATAAGATTAAGGGAGATAATTAAGGGTAAATTTGAACTAAACAAACACTTTTTATGTATTTTTTTTCATTTTGTTAAATAAAATTAAACTTTAAGACATATTAAAGATTAAATCCTACTAAAACTAAAAATTATAATTCACTTTAATAGATGAAATTTGTGTTACGTGCATGAAAACTATAATTTTTTTAAATGCCTTTGGTGTAGGAAAATAATGAACATGTTCCATCATAATAAATTTTTAAAGCAAATTTCGCTCATTCTACTTATTACGTTTATCAATCGTTTGAAAGGCGGTAACGGTCATTAGCATTTTTCTCACGACAGCCTTTTAACGTTATCAGAGATATGGAGTATCTTTCTCACTTTGACAGTAATTGATTACCATATGGCGCACATTGTAAAATCGCCAAATTTTAAATAAAAAGATAAAAGTTACAATGTGGTACTCTTTTTAAGGCTTGAGCGCAAATGACACTCTCTAATGAATTAGCACGAATGAGATTGAGCGCAAGTGACACAGAACCAAATTAAATTCATTGGGTTCTCATGTTAGTTCCTGATGATCATTTGAAAAAGGATGTACTGTTTCAAAAGTCTTTTCGCTGTCTGACCACTTTGAAATCTTGAGTTCAATTCCAAATTAGCTCTCGTTAATCAAAATATAAATACAACTAATGCCGGTATGCTGGTAAAGGGATAGCACGTCTTTCTCGTGATTTGGGTTTCCCGGGTTCCAATCCTGTTCGGGCATGGTTATTCTTCAGTGTTCTACCTTTAAGGTTGTGAATGTGCCCCCCTGTAAAAAGGGGCTGTGCAAGCGAATGTGGTGAGTGTGTAGCAAAAGTCGTACTCTTGCCCCTAGTTGGCTTGACTACAAAACAAGAGACGCTTATCAGGCTTAAATCGCTGACTACCTCAGCAAGCTTGTTAATCGCAAGTGCCATAAGAAACAACAACACGACAATTAATTCCCATATTCCTTAATTTTATAAATCTTTCTAGAAATATTTCTCTTCTTCATTAAAATCTACAAAAATAAACTCCTGCTTATTGTCATTATATTGAGAAGGGGGAGGGGATTACTTTTTTTTTCCTGCGTATAAGTTGCCCTATATTTCAAATGCCGGAAAAAAAATCTAGGTAGAATGTTTCGTAACCCTTCAAAATCGATTACCTGGAATCCTTCCTCAAATTGCTATATTTATTAAGAAGTGTCATAAATGAATGTGAAACTAATTGGATCAAAAATTCTTAATCCATTTTTTTCAGTGCTGTCCCATAAAAGGTTGGGCCGGGTCACGGGCCCGACACTCAATTTATCACAGCAGCGGCCCCGAAAAACTGAAAGAAAAGTCAATTATCGGACCATCGTGACAATCGGGAAAGGTAATTTAGTAGTGTAATAACTCATTGCTTCATCGTCCGCAGAGTTCAAGATTTGAAAGACACTACAAGAATTATTACCTGGAAAATGTTGTCGAGTTTCGCGAAAGAAAAAAAAATTACCAGCATTTTCTCAGCTTAAATGCTCAGTGCTGTTTTCTCGCTTCGAAGTTACTACACAAAATTAATGATGGCCATGTTATGTATTTTAATATTCCTCGCCTTACGTTTTACGTTTTAGAGATTCATATCGCTCTGGTAGCATCTGGTAAATGCCCTGGAGGGAGTGAAAAAAGGGTTGTTAAATTGACGGTAGGGCATTGAATACCACTTGTAGAATTTGATTTGTAGCTTCTTTGTGAATATTTGTCCGTTCCATTCTCTGATGTTAGAGATATCGGCAGGGAATTACCACTTGCTGTAATTCTACAAGTTGGTTAATGAAAAATGACGGTGAGTTGAACGTGCTCAGGAATCAGTTGCTTCCGGCCCTGGGTTGAAATATGAATAAGAAATTAGTAGCAAAATAATTATCTCTTACAGGATGGACAGTCTGGCTTGGTAATTTTTAAAGGAAAAGAAAGAAATATTCATTTTGTACAACCATCGTTTGAGCAAGTCTTCAGTACAAGCAATTAGCAAAATAAATATACACGAATCCATTTTGTCTTTGATGATTTGGAGAACTTATCTACGTCGGAGAAACAATTTTGCTACTTTCATTTTCACAGGTGGCCTACGGAACTTTGAAGTTCAATTTGAGAATAATTTAACCTGTCTAGTGTTGAGAGTATTTGACATGATAAGCATATGAAGCAACCGATAATACACTATTTACATTTTGAACCCGCATGATCTGAAGGTTATCTTTTATTAAAGTTAATGAAATGCGAAGTAATAAGGAAATGCCATGTTGTGGGCTATGACTTAGGTATGAAAAAAAGTATTTTAAAAATTCAGCTTTGTTTTATTTGTTTTTATTCATTTATATAAGTTTCGATTTCATTTATATTGTCTTTATGACGTGCAAGTAGTTGCTGGTGCAATTATTATAGTCACACTTATGTTACTAAGATTTTCTGCTTTGTATATGTTGCTTTATATTACTGTTGTTAAAAAAACAACTATTAATATTCTCTTAAAATCTTGCATTTATTTTGTGCTAGCTCTTACCCGCGACTTCGTATGCATCGAAATTTTGGCGTGTATATGTGAGAACTGACAGTCTAATCACAATGTTTAATGTTATCAAAACCGTATTCATGCATAAATTTTCAACGTCAATTGGAGTAACGCACAGACCTGAATTTTAAGCACCATTTGGGGTGATGCAATGCAGATTAGAAAATTTTAATTTCAATTCATCTATTTTTTTTAATTCAAAAGCACTTCTGTAGGAATCAAAAGATCTAATAATTAACAATGTTTAATTTTAAATTTATCATACACTACGAAGATAAACAGAATCGTTTGAATATAACCGGTCGGAAACATGTTACCTCTAACATCATTAGCGTGGAGAAAAAAAACTACTTAAAAGCTGTGAACTTGAAACTATAAAGGTACTTTAAAAAATTTAATCGAAAATGATGAAAATAGGCAAAAGGAATACGTACAGCAAGAAAAAATAATCATGAAAAATGAACAGGAAATATCAAATTATATTAACATAAAAACAGTGCAAGAAAAAAAATAATAAATCTTCCTTTAGAATAGTAAGATAATATTAAAATGAAAAACGGAAACAGAAAAATAAAAACAAACGATTAGATTTTTTTTAAAAAAAATTCCAATGAAAAAGGCTTTTTGACGGGAAATCCTACAATAAATCACAAAAAACTCCAATTAGGTAAGATAATATTAAAAAAAATACCGGAAATAGAAAAATAAAAACAAACGATTCAAAAAGTTCAGGATTTTTTATTTTTTGGTGGAAAAGTTAACTTTTAGTTAATAAAAAATTAACCACTCAATTAACCGGAATAAAAATTAGCCTATGTTCTTCTGTAGACCATAATCTATCTCTGCGCTAAATTTCATCCAATTCCCTTCAGCCGTTCTGGCGTGATGGAACCCCATCATCCGTCCATCCATACAAACTTTCACATTTATAATAACAGTATAGATATAGTAGATAAATTCTCATTGTTCCTTGATTTTGATTAACAATATTTGCTGAATTATTTATATAAATTTTATTAGTTTAATGATATGGAAGATAATAGAAGATTCAAATTTAGTGAAAAGTGTTTTAATTTCACTTATTTTATTAGGAAAAAATCTGTTATCACCCTCATTGAATTTATAATAATCATTGAAAACTTCGAATAACCTAAATCTGAAAGTAAACTATTAACTTTTCTTTCTTTATTACAGAAAGCGCGTCGAATATTTTTTCTAATATTTTCCTCTAAAATTCAACTAGTTACTGATTGCTGATATTATTTACCGATTATCGGAAATATCGATTTCTAAACGATATATTTTTTAACGATGCCATTTGTCATCCATAAAAGTTTAATCCAAAATTAATAATTAATGGAATTTGATCTAAGGGTTTTCAATACTTAAAAAAATTTCAGTTATTTGACGGGGTTGGGGGGAGGATTATTTTCCGATCAAAAGATGAAAAGCCAATGACAAAATTATCGTTATTTTTCTCTCTCTCCGTCCCTTTCTTCCAAAAATCGCATTTAATATTCTTCGTAATCCTTTCCGTTGATATTCAATTAGCTGTTTATTACTAAACTAATTGCTGGTATTATTTACCGATTATCGGAAGTATAGATTGCTAAGAACGGAATTATTTTTTTTTTACCGACGTTGCCATTTGTCATCGATAAACGTTTAAGCCGAAATTAATAATTAATGGGCATTTGATCGCGGGACATTCCAAACTCGAAGCCTAAGCAAGAACAATGAGAAGCCCCTAAAGAATAGAGAGAAAAAAAATAAGAAAGAAAGTATTGTTTTCTCTTCCCTGCTTCTTGCTTCCATGGAAAAGAAAAAAAGAACAAAAACTATTTCAAGAAAAGTTATCGAAAGTCACGCAACTTGAAATCTGAAGAAATAAATAAATAAAAGAAACCGATGATTTTCTCCACTTTTAAAAGCATCTGATTTTCCGAAGCTTTTCCGAAGACATGTGATCTCGCATGTCCATGAAATAGGAAGCCGAAAAATGCCTGATTTAAATTCAGTTATTACATCAAACGAATCTTTCTTTTCCACAAAAAAGGTCAGTATCGTGAACGTGATTTTGTCACGATCGGTTATATTGATGATAATAATTTTTGCTTTTTACAGTAAATCGAAAGGGTTCGGCCTTCTCTATAAGAAGGGAAAGAAGTCCCTCCCCCCTTTCCTTTCTCGTAGAATGTAATTTTCTCTCTTACGGAAATAGAAAAAAAATTTATTTTTTGAGGACAAGGCTGATCGGAATTGCACGAATTAAATTGAAGAAAGGAAATTATTAGAAAAATGTACATCAAGGATAGAATTGAGATTTCTGGAAATTGATTTTTATATTGTGGAGTTATTTTTGGTGCTTAGCTATTAAACAAGTCGTTGAAGTAACATTTAAATGGCTAGATATTTACAAATAGCTAAATTTATAAATTTAAAGGATATTTTGCATAAACCAATTTCCTTTATTTCTCCAGTTTCTTGTCTTTCCAATTCCTCAGCCTCCTCAAAAAAGAAAGAGGAAAATTTATTTGAAAAATTATTAATTATCTTAAAGTTACGCATTTTTTCAACAAGGACTTTTTTTTAAAACTTGGCATAAATAGCATTTGATCAATTTAAATTTTGACTAGAATTGAAGAAAATCATATACATCTCGACGTGGTTACTTTTCTGCTTTTGTGAAATAGCATTCTGTAGAACATAAGGCTTTCTTTTAAAAGAACATCAAATTTTAAAATCATATACATCTCGACGTGGTTACTTTTCTGCTTTTGTGAAATAGCCATTCCATTAAACATATGGCTTTCATTTAAAAGGACATCAAATTTTGAAATCATCTACATCTCGACGTGGTTAGTTTTCTGCTTTTGTGAAATAGCCATTCCGTTGAACATAAGGCTTTCTTTTAAAAGAAAACTGAACATCAAATTTTAAAATCCTCTACATCTCGAAGTGGTTACTTTTCTGCTTTTGTGAAATAGCCGTTCCATTGAACATAAGGCTTTCATTTAAAAGAAAGCCGAACATCAAAGTTTAAAATCCTCTACATCTCGACGTGGTTACTTTTCTGCTTTTGTGAAATAGCCATTCTGTTGGACATAAGGCTTTCATTTAAAAGAAAGCCGAACATCAAATTTTAAAATCATATACATCTCGACGTGGTTACTTTTCTGATTTTGTGAAATAGCATTCCGTTGAATATAAGAATTTCTTTTAAAAGAAAGCTGAACATCAAATTTTAAAATAATCTACATCTCGACGTGGCTGCTTTTCTGAAGTAGCCATTCCGTTAAGTATAAGGCTTTCTTTTAAAAAAGGCTGGACATCAAATTTGAAAATCATCTACATCTGGATATAGATAAATTTCGTCATTTTTAAAAAAAAATTGACAAAATTTAGGATTTTTTTAAAAATATTTAATTAGCGTCACAAAAAAAGATTTTTTTTTTTCATTTTAAGATGTCAAAAGTATTATTCATGCACTGTGACATTTTCGAATGTTATGGTAGAAAAATGCCGAAATTTCGTTTAATTTATTTCTTATTAATCAAAATTTCAAAGAAAAAAAACCCACTTGGAGTTGCACATTCCCGTTCTCCAAGCTATATGTGTCGAATCTGGAAACTGCAGGTCAGACGGTCTGGCCTATAAAGCGCCAACACACACACACACCGCTTCATGCCCCTGCAACTGTAACCCGCAGTTTTTTTAAACAGTGTAATGAGTATGAAATGGGAGAAACATTGAAATACCCTCCTGTTCTGTCCACCCCTGGGACTATCGCTTGGCGTTTGACATTTATTGGTTAAAATTTGACAAGGGATTTTAATATTGGATAAGAGAAAGACGAAAGCAGTGATCTGTTTGAATTTCTAATAGGAAGTGGCTTTGGCTTATTAAGCTAACTATCGGGGAGAAACTGAAAACTGGTGGTAATTTATATAAACAGACTTATAGATTGTAATTACAAAATTTTGAAAAATTATTATAAAAATATTAACGAAAAATTAGTGGCGAGGGCAGAAAAAAAAATGCAAATACAAATAAATGCTATGTGCAAGCATAAAAATAACAGAAAATAAAGATAGACACACACTTTTATTTTTATTTTTAGTAAATATTTTAACCAATGTTGTATTTTGAATGCAGCAATGATGTCGTTAGATCGGAGATCGTGTCATTTGCCCTTCACTTCTTTAATGAAAAGGATCGTTTCTCATTAACAGCATGAACATAATACATGCATATTTTTTGTTGAAATATTTTGATACTATGCTTTAACTGCACTTTGAATAAGTCATTAAGCTCATATTACTTTTCACTCAGTTGTTTTATGATTATTTTAAATTTTTCTATACAAACCTTGAGAAAAAATCATATTATATTATTATATTTTACTGACGTTTAAAACAAACGATCTGAAGTCATAATCCCCTTTAGGAATATAACGCACATGGTTTTTTTTTTTTTGCGAAACCATATGATTATTCTATATTTGATGATATATGATTATTCCATAAGTTATTTCTTTCTGTAACAAAAAATTTCCAAACATATGAAGCCATCCAACTCATTATACCTCCCGTTTGAGTATTAGATATAACCCAAATTCAACAATACCCATGAGCAAAATTTAACGCATATTAAATTATTACTTTTAAAATTAGTTTTTGTAATATTACTTTTTTTTCATAAATGATACCAAACCTATCATTATCTTAATTCAAAAGACTTTTCAACATTATAACAATTGAATAAATCACTGGCGGATATTAAAATAGCCTTTTGGGGTGCCTTGAGCAAAATTATGGTCACGTTCGAATCCAACGAGGTCTTATTGTTTCATGGGTGGAAAAATATAAATTAAGAAATGACCGGACAGCTTCCAAATGATTTGAAATAAAGTATATTTATAACAATGGCATATCATTTAAAACATTATGCAGTAGTGAAAACTCGGTTAGTAGGAGAAAATATGAGAAGGAAAAAAAATTCTTGCAAATTCATCACGGATTCATCATTTCATAGTTCATGGTTATGCGGGTGTAAACAAAAGCGTTTTGCGTGATGTAAACATAGCAGCGAAAGCGAAGAAAATCTATTACGGTAAAGCACCTTTCAGCACTTTTTAGCATTGTGGATTTTGTATGTCAAGGATAATGCATCTTGGTATTCCTATAATTTGAGATTTTAAACTACAATCTACGGTTTTCCCCCTTCTTCTTTTCTAAGTGAAAACCTCTTCCAGTCTTGCAAAATGGATGTTGTTGGAAATACCTATCATCAAAGTTGCGCTGATGGAACTAAATATCCATTGGGATATCCATCATAGAGGTTAGAAGATTTTTATATATACAATGTTGCCTATCGTTGCGGTGTGGTTTCAGTCCCATAAAAGTCGAGGATAAAAACGGTTTTTAAGTGTACTTGGATCAGTGATATTTTACTTGCTGCATTACTATTGCCATGAACTCGATTAGTTAGGTAACCTATAATTTGATTTAGATAGTAACTATATATAGTTTCCTAATTGACTGGAAACTTTTTCTTTAAAATTTAGATATGTTGACCAAATTGATTGAAAGCTTAGTATCAGTTACTACAAAACCAATTTTCACTTTCCCCTCCCCTATATTTTAATACAGACAAGCTCCCTCCCATTTTTATCATATCAGAGCATGATGTTGTTTTTGGGATGAGGATTTGGCGACAACGAAAATCTATAGGCGAAAAAAAATATTTTTATTCTGTGGACGAGCATTTCAAAAAATCGGCTTTTAAAAACGTCGTACCATTACGTTTACAAAAACTCTGATTAAAAAAATAAGTTAATGACTTCTGCAAATAAAACCTAGAAAAATGTCATTTTGAGCGCGTGATTATATGAAATGAAATAAATACGATGATAAGAATAGAATGAAATAATATCAGTTGCTACAAATCCAGTTTTTCACTTTCCCCTCCGCTATATTTTAATACAGACAAGCTCCATTCCCTTTTAATCATGTCAGAACATGATGATGTTTTTGTGATGAGGATTTGGCGACAACAAAAATCCGTAGGCGATTTTTTTTTATTCTCTACACGAGCGTTTCAAAAAATCAGCTTTTAAAAACGTCTTGCCATTACTTTTACAAAAGCTCTGATTAAAACAAATAAGCTAATGACTACCTCAAATAAAACCTAGAAAAATGCCATTTTAAGAGCGGGATTATATGAAATGAAATAAATAGGAAATGGGATATTCTTTGAAACAATCAATGCGAGACAAAGTTTTTTTATGATCGTTTGCAATACTAAAATGACTCATTCAATGAAACAATTAAAATGAATAAATATATAATTTAACTTGCATGAGCACGTGGTGCCTGACCGTTCAAGAAATGATGTTCTGACATGAAACATTGAAATATGCATAACAGATTTCATTCTAATCTTTTTTTTACTTTTAAATAGTTAGTTTACTATTAAAATACAAAAATAATCAATGAATTAACATTTTTGAAAATTACCTTAGGAAATATTTCTTTTGCTTGCTCTTGATGGACATGGAATGTGATCACTGTATTTTAGTTAAAATTTATGTACCTTACAGATATATTTTTTTATGTACATCTGTTCTGTTGTAGCCCTGTGTGTAAAAATTTATAGTCTAGATGTTTCAACTTATCCTAGTCATACCCTTTTTATCGCATTGATTGATTTTGAATTCTTCATCAGTTCCTTGGGCTTGCTAACAAAATTT
>JAOUZG010017227.1:1652253-1662557 GCA_026289955.1 Argiope argentata | reverse complement strand
AAATAGATTCAAAATAATTATTATGAATGCTTAAAAGAAATCAGTTAGGATTATTTCAAATTTCCATAAAATTGGAATCTTCACCTTAGAAATGTATCTTAAAAATTGCTTATTTTCAAGAGTCATTGTTGGCGCATTATTTCTTTAAAAGAAAAATATATATATATTCTGTGGTTACTGAGCATTTTAATGTTGAACGGAATTGAATCGAGACATAGGTCAAATGGTGTGAGACATACTAAATGTTCGTGGCGTTTGACTCAAATTCAAATGTCGAAAGAGTATGTTTCAGCAGCTTTTTCTTCCATTTATATTTACTCGAAAAGCTTAAATAAACAACTTATATTGTGATTTTTCATAGACATTTACAGGAAATAAACCGGAAATATAATAACGATTTTTCCTCGAAGAACTCATGAAATCCAGACAGTATTATCTCGGTTGTTATTGGCTGATTCATAAACGTAAACAGCTTTCAGATAATCATAAACGGCGGCTGGTGTTTGTAGTAGTAATAATTCAGTGATATATCATCTTCCGTATCGTATTAATATTTTATTTTTTTCGTTTTATTTGTTATTAAAAAAAGCAGCTGAAATTCGACTAAAATACTTTAAAAAAATACTAACTACATTAAAAGCTTAGAAAGACAAACTTTTCAACCAAACGATTTCGTTTTATGTGTTTGAACGATTAAAAACAATAATAAAAGAAAAGTCTGCCATTTTTCCAGGTGCAGGTGATTTATTCTTTAAATGTCCACGTTTGTTTTTGCCTTGAGATTTCAATTCAATTGCAACCCTTTCCGTGGATTTCTTTCTCCGAAATGCAATTGTATTACGCAATTCTTTCTCAAAAATTCCTCCATATTTATTATTGCTTTTCACTTCCCATTCATTTTAATGTCCAGCATTCGAAACGAGGAAAAGGAAATGACTTTTCTAATGAGAAAAAATTCTGAATAACATCGCTTACCATAATACTTCTGCTCATTATGCGTATTGCCACTAACAGCATGGCCTCTTCAGTTTAAGTAACAAGTAGACCTTGGCGTTCCTCTACTATGTGGCTAAAAAACATTTTCGTCTTCGTCTTTATTTCGATGGTATGTTTATATTCCAGGGGGAATTTTGATGTCTTTTTGAATTCGCAAAATGCCAAAAATATTTATCACTTTGAGAATAACTCCGAGTTGTTATTTCATTCTTTTTAGATTTTCGAATTCTTTAATGAGAACCATTTTTTTGATTCAGTAATTTCAATATAAACATAATGAATTTATCTTTGTGTTGCTTCATCTGAAGTTGCAAAACTTTTCTGAATTTTAATTGAGGAGGTTCTAGAACCCGATTGCACAATCTGGCGTGCTAGTTAAGGATCTTGGATAAACAAAAGTAAAGAAACATAGTTAACATTAATGATTTTCAACAATGGTAATTTCAATACAAGCGTTATAAGTTTAGCTTTTCTCAGTTACTTTATCTAAAGTCGCCAGATTTCCTGAATTTTAATTGAGGAGGTTTTAGAACCGGATCTTACAATCCGGTATAGTAACTAAAGTTCTTGTCTAAACTAAAAACAAACAAACAGAGACAATAAAATAGTTAATTATTTTCAAGAAAAACAAATAGAATTAATAACTGAACCAGAATAATTTTTTTTAATTTATTTTTACTTTTCGGGTTGGGGGGGGAGGATTCTATACAATGGTCACAATTCGAATACATCATATGTAGAAAAGTACAAAATAAAAAAAATCTCAAAAGCCAAATAAAAAAAAATAAAACTAGTTAAGTTTTTAAACGAACAATTATGCGTACAAAATGGAATGATAACAAAACTTTAACTGAATAACTTCCTGAGACAGAAAAAAAAGCGAGTTAGTAAAAATGTTTTTAAAAAAACTCTGTAAATAATGTTTTTATTTTTCACATATACGTAGTATAAAGTATAGTAATCATCAAAAAAATTCGAACCTGAGACGAATTTATACACTTTAGGCTTCCCATAAGTTCGAGAAACTCTCTTTTGAAAAATTTCCATTTGTCTTGTGTGACAAAAGCAACTCAATGCGATTTGAGTAAGATGTTTAACATTTTGTATACGATCTTTAAACCAAATTTTCAGGTTTTTATTAAGTTTTGTATAAAATCTATTCATTCGTCCGGCTTCTCAAATGTAAGTTAACATGATAATTACAAAACGAACCAAGCTAACTACATAAAAGTGCACATAAATTTAAGATCTGTAGTGTAAAAATATGTCAAATTTTGAACTAATTCCAATTACAGGTTGACTATCTGTTGACTTGTATTTTCAGAAATAATTAAGCACGATAATTCAAAAATCAGTCAACTCAAATTTGGTGAAGGGAATATGTGACTATAAATGCAGTTTTGTGACAAATTTTTATTTCAATCAATAGAAAAAATTAAGGCATGCTAGGAATTATTCAAAAAATTGCATGACAAAGTTGGCATGATATTTTCAGTGAAAATGCTAAATTCACAGCCAAAAGTTAATATTTCGAGTGTATTTTATGTAAGGCTTCCTTTGGCATGAAAAGTGAGAGAGTGTGCAAGAAAGTTTAGGGAAGACGACTCGCGCTGGTTATAACATATTTTATTTCATTTTTCTATTGTACTGTATAACTATATGTGCTTTAGGAATACTATGTATGGATATTCTGTATTTATTCTCTATATTTTTTCTTTGAAAATACTGTATTACATTTAAAATACACTATAGAAAACTACTGCATAATAATAAGAAAGTATTCCTTATATTTTTACTCTGCATATGCTGTGTATTTTTTAAATTTTAATCTTGTTGACTTTGTTTACAATTTCATTTAGCAGATTTGAATTTAAAGTATATATAAAGATTAAAATGAAATCTGCTGTGCATATTTCAATGTATCATGTCAAAACTTCATTTCTTGAACGTGCTCGTGCAAGTTAAATTATATTTTTATTCATTTTCATCGTTTCATTGAATGAGTCACTTTAGTATTGCAAACGATCCAAAAAAACTTTGTCTCGCATTTATTGCTTTAAAAAATGTCCCATTTCCTATTTATATCATTTCATATAATCACCTGCTCAGAATGACATTCCACTAGGTTTTATTTGCTGTAGTCATTAACTTATTTTTTTAACCAGAGATTTTATAAATGGGATGGCAATAAGTTATTAAAAGCTGATTTTTTGAGAAGATTTTGCAAACAATAATATTTTTATTTTGAGCCTGCGGATTTTTGTTGACGCCAAAAACCTTATCCCCAAAACAACAGCATGTTCCGACATAATAAAAAATGCATATTAATAAAAAACGAATAGTAATTTTTGTCCAACATTTGTGTGCATTAAAGCATATAAAATGCTGTACAAAAATTGAATTTTTCGAATTGAATTTCTTAATATTTCTATTTGATTCCTCAGAAAATTTTCATTTTTCCTGTGCACATTTGAAATGAAATATTTTTGTTGAACGTACCAAAAAATGCCTTCAGCAGCATATTCTTCCTCTTTTCTAGAATGCAATGAATGTGTTTTTTAGCACTCATCATGATTTTTTAAATTTGAATTAAATATGAGGTTTAATACCTTCTTTTATAATTACGAAAAGTAAACTTCAAATCAAAAATTCAATAATGTGGTTTATAATCATAATAATGATTGTTTTGATTTACACATTCCTATATCACGTGTCTTTCGCATCTTTCTGTCTACGAAGAAAAAAAAACAAATTTAAATTATTTATTTACTAATTTAAAAAATAAACTCATAATGTTTTTTTTCCAATTTTCTCTAAATTAAAATATTTTTTCCTCACATTGTCTTTAAAATGACCTCAATTCATATTCAGTGCTCTCGTTCAAAATTAAAATTATCGGAACAAACTATCGCCTTTTCAAAACACGTGGATATTTTTTTTTTCATAATACCTTATCCATCATTTCTTACTATAATGAATGACGCACGTATACTTTTCAAAACATATGAGTTTCAGGAAAATCAGCGCAACTTCCCGCTTTCAAAAATAAACTGTTATTCAACTGAAATTCATTATGAAACGCTGTTGATCTGTTTTAATCTAGAAATTTGACATTCAGTGATCTTATTTTTGTCTATGTCAAATAATAAGGTATTTACGTCAAAGTGCTTCTTAACAAACGTACTGTTTTTGAATATACAAATTTAGGCGCTTTTCGGTAAATTGTACTTCATTTTTATTGTTTAAAGATTCTTAATTCATTAAAATTATTCTAAAAATTCTATATTTAAGAAAAATATATGAAGTAATAGGAGTCCTTTGAAAATCAGTTAGAGATGATTATCATATTCTTCCTTTTTGCAATGTCTCATTATTTATTATGAGCTTCAAACGACAAAAAATTCAAACGTTTTAAATATTTAATCATATTTTTTAATCTCTTTTATACGAAGCATACAAGTAAAAAGTGTTACAATCTTAAAAGAATTCGATCTCAATATTTTGATTTCTTCCCATTTTTCCAAATTCCTTGAGACTAAAAAAAATTAAAAGGAAATCTGCTATGCATATTTCAATGTATCAAGTCAGAAAATAATTTCTTGCACGGCCAAGTACTGCTTGCTCTTACTAATTAAATTATATTTTTATTCATTTTAATGATTTCAATGAATGAGTCATTTTAGTATTACAAACGATCCAAAAAACTTTGTCTCGCATTTATTGATTTAAAAAAATATATTTCCTATTTATTTCATTTCGTATAATCACGTGCTCCAAATGACATTTTTCTCGGTCTTATTTGTTGTAATCATTAGCATATTTTTTTAAAAAATAGCTTTTGAAAATGCGATGGTAACGCGTTATTAAAAACTGTTTTTCGGGGGATTTATGTGCAGATAATAAAATTTCAATTTTTCGTCTACGGATTGTTTTATTTTTCGCCTATGGGCTGTTTTATTTTTTGCCTACGGATTTTTGTTGACTCACATTCCCAAAATAAGATCATGTTCTGACATGATAAAAACAGATATTTGGAATTTTTATCTCTGTTTATGAAAATAATAACTCAAACTATTAAGTTAGAACCAATTTTATGTATGTAATGATATTTAAATCTAAAGCCTAATTAAGCTCCTAATTTTTATCTTAATTCAACCCAATTAACTTATAATATTTATGATAATTCATAAATATTAAGAGATATGTAGATAATCAGAATAAATAAATTATTTTAATTAAATTTTTAACCACATCGTTCAAAAGCAGTGGAGGCATTTTTTTTATCTGTATATTGGCATTATATGTGAACACAATAACTCAAAACGAGTTTGATTTAGATGAATAAAATTTGCTATGTGGTTTCTTAGCAAAAAGTTCAAACTTGAGTCAATACTCGTTTCCGATCGGTTTAAAAGTTGTCCAAAATTCATAATATGTTTTCTGCAAGACATTGCAAAGTACAAAACTCGCGACAATGCGTCAGTACACACGGAAATTGACGGAGAATGCAAACAAACACTTGCGGATCGCTGTCACCGGGGAGGATTTGCTATTTTGTATTCAAGACATGCATAAGGGTACAAAAGAAGAAAAGAAAAAAAGTTACTAGATCACCTTAGTAAATCAGAAAGTAGAGGGAATAACATCCTCTCTGACTGATATATAATAGTAACTTTGACTTTTTAAAAATATTTTAGGGTTAAATTTTTTTTTCATCGTTTAAACTGTGTAAGGAAAGTGGACTAAGTTGATTTGATTACTTTAAGGTTGAGTATATAGTATTAGGATTGTTTTTTTAGTACTATATTTCATCAAAATCATTAACTTTTACATTAAATAAATGTTTTAAATTAAAAAAAATTTTAGTCACAATGTAAAAGCTACGGAACCTGAAGTATGCAAATTCGAAAATATTGTCTGTGGCCTTAATAATGTGGAGATAAAACACCCCTCCTAACGTATTTTAACATTTTTCTGGGGTGTTTTCGATTTATATATCACTTTCATCATGGTGTCAATAATTGACCACGGTTCTCAATTACGGACATTTACATTTTTAAAAAGATTAAAATGAAATCTGCTATGCATATTTCAATATATCATGTCAGAACATAATTTCTTGAACGACCAAGTACCAAGTGCTCGTAGAGTTAAATTATATTTTTATTCATTTTAATGGTTTCATTGAATGAGTCTCTTTAGTATTGCAAACGATCCAAAAAAAAAAACTTTGTTTCGCATTTATTGTTTAAAAAAATTTCACATTTCCTATTTATTTCATTTCATATAATCACGCACTCAAGATGACATTTTTCTAGGTTTCATTTGCTGTATTCATTAACTTATTTTTAAGAGCTTTTGTAATTGCAATGGCAACGCGTTATTAAAAGTTGATTTTTTTTAGATACTCGTGCATATAATATTTTTTTTTTATTTTTCGCTTACGGATTTTATTGAAGCCAAAAGCCTCATACCAAAAACAACATCTCGTTCTGACATGATAAAAAAATGAAATTAAAAGTTACTAAAAATAGTCCTCATGCTATTTTTAATTGTGACCTCAATATAATAAATATAATGCTAAACTTCATGTGAGACATTCAGATTAACTTTCTTCATTGCATTATGTTATCATTGGTTTTTGTTATGTTAAGATTTATAAAATAATCTATCGAACGAAATGTTTTTCAACGTTTTTATTTATTTGATATACTTTAACGAAAGAGCATTTTTTTAAACACATTGACTGACAGGAAATTGTCAGTGATATTCAACTGACTATTGTATTGTGATTATTATGTGTGATCTTTTACACGTCTCTTTTCTTGACATTTTCCTTGAAACAAATAAATAGTAATTTTGTATTATATGGAATTAGTCAATGTGTTAAAAATAACCAAAACTGGTTATATCTCGCACGCAAATACAATTGAATTATTTTTTCAAAAAAAAAGAAAATCACCAATTGACGTCACGGTGTTTTTTTGAAGATGGCAGAATAAGATGTGAATAAAGTTCCATTATTATTTTAAATTTTTTTTTCCGCACCTGGACACGCGACGATTGTTTTCGCGTCTGCTTCGATATGATTTAATCAGAAAAACACAAAGAATTACCATTTTTTACAAGCCATAATTTTCATTTTGAAATGTGATGAATTCTTAGAAAATAATTTCGCATTATCCATTATTATAACGCGATTTCAAATTGAGATCGAGTTGTGCTGATAGTTAAATTTAAAGACTTTTTATCCAACCCCTATAGTTGTGAAATATTAATATTAAAATTTCATTTTATTTTTGCTCTTTACTGAAAATGAATTAATTTAAAAGTGTTTTATTTCCTAATCCGAATTGCAAAATAAGAATTTGAATATCACCTGAAGCTGACTTTATAATAATAAAATAACACCTGTCTTGGGGAAATCAGAAAACGACTTATGTTATCATTTCAATCATAAACACAATTTTTTCCAAGAAAGGAATTGAATAATTTTAAATCGATTTTTTTTCTTCTCTCTTTTTGAAAACGTAAGTTAAAATCATTTATCAGTAACTTAATTTTTTTTAAAGTTAGAGAAAAATGTCTAAGCATATATAATTTCATGATAAAAATTTAAATATTTAAGCAGTTGTCTTCTGAATTTTAATTGAAATTACTTATGCATTTTCGATTTCAACTTGATTCTGAATTTCAAATGTAATTGAATCATAATCAAATAAGGAAAAGTAAAATATGAAAAAAAAAATACCTATTTGAATTTCATCAAGATTGAAATTAATATTAGAAAATATTTCTTTGCAGAATGCTGTTATTTGTTGTTTGTTTTGAACCTTTATGTAAAATTTTACTAAATCGCGGAACGAAAAAAAAAACACCCCACCGATATTCCCGAACATTTTTATCACGTGGACTTCAAATCAAACAATAATAATGTTATTATTATTACTGTTTTTTATTTACGATGAACGCGTTAAAAATATTAATACTGTTAAGCGTTTAAAAATATAAAATTTAAAAGTATTTTTTTAACTTTTAAAAACTATCAATTGATATTGTTTTTTGTGTTGTTGGAAAAGCAAAATAAGATTGATGTTAATTTCCGTATTGTAAAAACTAACTTTATGCCCAAGCTGGATTAATTTTAAATTATTCCAATTAAAAATAAATAAATTTATTATTTTGAGTTAGTTCAGCCTTAATTCTGAAACTCAAGATGGGTAAAGTCGTTTAAATTCGATTTCTCTTGATTTATAAATATTACCAAAAATAGATTTTCCGAAATGAATTCTCACTGATTTCTTCTAGAAATTTTTTTAATAAATTCTCTTAAATTCGCACAAAAAATTCATTAAGTTTTTTAATGTTATGAAAAACTTTTATACTAATTTATAGATGATATGCTGTAGAACCTAATAATTAACTATCTAATAATTAAGAACCTAATTGATTAACTACAACCCTTGTTAAATAATCGCCCCTTTCATTCTAAGATCTTAAAATAGAAATTTACTTTTTTTTTCATTTTATTTCTCAATAATGATGGTCACGTTTAGTCTTTATTCAAAGTCCGAGGTGTATTCGAGAACATCATGAGTAGGGTTATTTTTCTTTCACTTTGGTCAATTATAATTTTTACAACCGCAAGATTCCTGAGCCCTCAGCATGTGGCTCTCTGTATTCATAGCGATACAAGTTTTGCTTTCTCATGTTATTACGTCACAATTTCGTCATACGTCTGCTTTAGTATCCATTCAGAATGCTTACTGCCTAATTATGTGCATAAAATAGATACTCTAATCACACGAAGTTGTAACTTCCCAGAATTGCCTTGCGCAACAGAAACTGGTATTTCTTATTAAAGAATAACCCGAACAGGCATATGATATCTTTGATTCAGATGTCGGTTCCCGATGTCACGTTTTAGAAAAAAGTAATTAATTTTACCTTAGCTTGATTTAGTATTAGTTTTGGGAGTTTATTTAAAGTGAAATACTTACGTAATTTTCGTAACGCTGATTTAAAATGTAGTAATTTCATTTTCGACTTTTTTTTTTTTTTACTTTTTTGTATACAGAATATGCAAAAAGAAAGCATTGTAATCACCAAAAAAAAAAGTACCAAATTTGCAAATCTCTGAAAAAATTAGAAAAAAAAATCTGGCAAAGTGAAATTTGTCTTTCTGTCTGTCCATATACGTTAAAAAAAAACAAGCCGGCATCCTGGCTTAGCGGTAACGAATCTTCCTTGTGGACTGGACGTCCTGTTTTGAGTCTCGGTTCGGGCATAATTGTTGTTATTCTATCTGTGAGGTGAGTGAATGTACCTCCTTGTTAAAAAGGGATTGTGCAAGCGAATGTGAAACATGAAGTGGCTAAGTTTTACTCTTGACCCTAGTTGGCGCTTGTGAAGAAACAACAGGCGCTCACATGGCTTAAATCACAGACAGATAATTATCAGTCGGCTGGTAAAGTTCTATAGTCATAACATAGCAACAAAATAACGCAAAGAGCGAGGATAAAATAAATCAAATGTAGAGATTAATAATAAAATGTACAGATTAATAATAATATGTACAGTGGATAAAATAAATATGGGCAGATTAATAATAATATGTACAGTGGATAAAATAAAAATGGGCAGATTAATAATAAAATGTACAGTGGATAAATAATAAAATGTGCAGTTTATAAAATCAAAATGTAGTGTGGATAAAATCAAAATGTACTGTGGATAAAATATTACTGTACAGATTAATCAATTTATTCGTATGTGTGAATCGAATTTAGGATCAAACGCATGGAAAGAGTGGTCATTTGTAGATTTGTTCTTTTGTATAAATGCGAATGAAATGCCCCAAGAACATAATTACTTGGTAAATAAAAATTTATATACAGTTTTCTATCTGTGAAGTGAGTGAATATGCCCCCTTGTTAAAAAGGGGTTGTGTAATCGAATCTGATGCATGAAGTAGCTAAGCTTTACTCTTGGTCCTAATTGTTGCTTCTGAAGAAACAACAGACACTCACATGGCTTAAATCGCTGACAGATAACTATCAGCTGATCTGGAAAAGTGTTATAAGTCACAAGACAACAACAAAATAACTCAAAAATGCAAAGAGCTAGGATAAAATAAATCAAATGTAGAGATTAATAATAAAATGTATAGTGGATAAAATAAAATGTAGATTAATAATAAAATGTACAGTGGATGAAATAAAAATGTACAAATTAATAATAAAATGTACAGTGGATGAAATCAAAATGTACAGATTAATAATAAAATGTACAGTGGATGAAATAAAAAT
>JAOUZG010017227.1:1620222-1652243 GCA_026289955.1 Argiope argentata | reverse complement strand
GTATAAAATAAAAATATAGAGATTAATAATAAAATGTACAGTGGATAAAATAAAAATGTACAGATTAATAATAAAATGTACAGTGGATAAAAATGAACAGATTAATAATAAAATGTACAGTGGATAAAATAAAGATGTGCTGTGGATAAAATCAAAATGTACAATGGATAAAATCAAAATGTACTGTGGATAAAATCAAAATGTACAGATTAATCAATTTATTCGTATGTGTGAAACGAACTTTGGATCAAACGCATGGAAAGAGTGGTCATTTGTTGATTTGTTCTTTTGTATAAATGCTAATGAAATACCCCAAGAGCATAATGACTTGGTAAATAAAAGTTTATATACAGTTTTAGGTCAAAATTGTTGATTCATGTGAAATTTTGGATCGAGTAGTTAGAAAAGGAGGCATCCAAAATTCGTACTCAGTTTCTTTCATTATATTGCGATGTACTCCGTCATTGTATGCGGAAATAGGGGAGGAGGGAGGAAACAACTGTCGCCCTTGGAGACAACCGTGACTTTCACAGTTAACAGTTTCTTTCTCTTACAATCGGGGGGAGGGAGAAACAAGGCATGATGTAGCCGCCTTCTTTAAGACCGCTTTGGTGATTCAGCTTAAGTACTTTTATATCACTTTGTTCAGAATAATGATAGGTGGAAACATATTGCTATGATTCATTTTTAAATTTGGTGCACAATTCTGTTATGTCCAGGGCCTGACTAAGGCAGGGGCATATGGGGCAGCTGCCCCGGCCCCCATATAAGTGAGGGCCCCCAAATCGAATATAAATTGTATTTTAAGTTTCATTCTTTAATACCTGTAAATGCTCTTCATAACTAAAGTAGTAACGCAGAGGGGACCCCAAAGAAATTTTTGACCCGGACCCCAACTAGGCTAAATCGGGCCCTGGTTATGACTTTAAAGTCTTCATGTTGATACAAAGCTGAAATCTTAAATGAGAGAAAAGTGTCACTAAATATCGCCCTCGTCATTAAACAATTGTTCAAAATTTAAGAAGATGGTAGCGGATAGTGACTTCGAAATAGTGGCTGCGATCTGATTGGCCCTTTCCCTGCGATCCGCTTCGTATATGATTGTAAAACACGCTAAACCTGACATTGAGAATCAAATACTCTGATATTGATATGATGTGAATGTTTGATACTGTATCAAGCATTCCAGATATTGTTATTATTATATGGCTATCGTATAGTATTTGATCCAAAAGGCCAAATCTGAATATCCACGTGTTTATGAGAACGATGCTTGTTAAATCTGTAATAACTAATCAAATGTTTCCGATGTAGTTGGACATGAAACGTAGAGGAGAGGTGTGCTGGATCAGATATCAAGCTTCTCATTAAAGCCACGTTTCGATTTCAAAGTAGGGTCTCCACTGTCTGGTGGTGAAATCTTGCCTTTGAGGTAGAGTAATCCACATTCTAATTCCTATTCTACTGAACATACTGGTACAATTAATTGAAAATGTACTGTATTTAACACGTTCGTACTACCATCAGCCCTAGTATTTCAGGAATTTATTTAATTAGATGACTTCTAGCTTTTTATCTCTTTACTGTTGTAAAGAAATGGGGGAAGCGGGCTAATGTAGTTAGAAAGTATCTGTGAATCACAGGCGATTCATGCTGCAGCCAGTGTATTAAATTCTTATCATGAAGATTGTTTTGAATGAAACGTGCTTCTACAAAAATGACGACGCGGGAATTTCTGAACCAATTATCTTTTTGGCGTAGGTAGTAAAGAAGTCGAGCTATTTATTATAGGCATTGCTTGTGAATATTTAATTCTTATTAGAGACTGTTTCAAGCTGCGCGGAATTTTTACCGCGTATTTTAAAAGCAAGACAACGACGCCCCGTTCGTTTAATTCAGTGTCGTAACGTCTGACGTCGTTATGCGACCTGTTTACCACGACGGGAATCTTCATTTTCATACAGAACTGGTTTAATTTGTTTTCACTTGAAGCCTTGGCCTTCGAAGGCAGCGGGAATGAATATTTTAGTGTGGTTTTCATAGTGATTGGAAATAGTCCCTTGAATGTCCGCTAGGTGCGCTTTTGCGGTTTGCTGATTTCCGGTGTTTTGAAAGTGGCGCGGGCGTAGTTTGGAATTCGGCAGGATGCGATGTGAAACATCACCTGGGAATGATTATTCATTCTTCTGAAGTTTGACTTGTAACGCCTTTTTTTTCTCTCGTCTTGGACCTAACTCTTTTTTCGTTTCTAAATTCATTAGTGTTTGTTCCGATTACAATGCGCATGACTCAGTATTAGTCGAATGTTTTCCTTGAAGGCTTGGTTGTTCTATGCATCTGAAAAGAACTTTTTTCTTTCATGTAGTTTAAGCTTTAAAATTTAATTATCGCTCAAGGTAACGAGGAATATTAATTTATAAATTTAGGAAACAGGAAAAAGAATGTTTAATTACAGGAATGATGTAAGATATGCCATTATTTTTAAATTTCATTTTATTTTATGGAAGGCCAAGGAGACTACAAAATAAAAAAGGCAGCCTGTGGTTCATTTATATCTAGTCATATAAACCCTTCCATGCGGGGGATTTTGAAAAATAAATTAATAAGTACTCTCATCTCTTCTAAAGTCATAAGAATATGGGTTATTTTCCTTTCTTCTTTTCTTTCATGTTAAGCAATCAAATCTAGTCAGCAAAAAAAAGGAAAGTAGAATATCTTCTAGTGAATAAAATATTGCTGATAATCTGCATATGGGTGGGAGTTGAAATTCTGAGGCTTTGGTAATCAATAGTTTATCCAAGTCCTATACATTATCTAATGTTGTACTAATATAGTATTGTCGTAAGAAAAGATTCATGAGTATTCCGTATATTAATTATGACTTATCTGTTTGATTTTTTTTTAAGAAATAGCCTGTTTCTGAGTTCTCTAGTTAACCTTTAATGGGCATCGTTTCTTGGTCAGATGTCCTTTGATGGATTTGATCCGAAATTCGCTATAGATGATAATGTTAAATTCACAAGTCAAGTTTCATTCAACCAAATATTGTAGATCTATAGTTTAGGTATAATGACCGTGTCCAGATTTAATTTATCTACTACATACTTTTGCTGAGTAAACTTTTTCATGTTTACGTTAAAGAATGTACAAACAGATACAGAGGCATATTATTAAAAATGATTTTATCGAACTAATGAAATTAAAAGTACGAAATTTATCAAAATCTCATGATATATAAGACGAAGGATGAATAATTTCTCTCTTTTTTTACCTTCTCCTTTTGTACCGAGCTGTGAGAGGACGTGCCTTTTCCCGCGCCACTTGTAAATAAACCTCCCACCAGGATACAATAAAGCGAAGTCAAAAAATCGAAAGCCTCTCCTCTGTTTCCGAAATTAACTTCTTCAAATTTTTGTTTGGAGAAAATTTTTGAACCTTTTGTACAAAAGGTGGTTGAGTTCTAGAGACCATAATCAGTGAAGAATTGAAGAAATTTTTCCGAAATTTTGTCATGAGAAACATTTCTATAGATATCCTTCTGTAGGGATTTATCTAAAAAGGAATAATCCATGTTACATTCCAACCATTTTGATCACAACTACCAATTTTAAAGCAAATGAGCTGAAGCCTGATTTGGCCTGAGTGTTGGATACATTTCAGACAAGCGCTTCCATCCAAATTGGATTCTGAATATTTTTTTTTTTGCTTGCTAGCTCTGTATAATTTCACTGAGAATATACCATGTTATCCAATCGACCTCGTTTTAGGTCATAATCACCTTTTGTTTCTTTATTCTTTCACAAACTACATTTTAAAACTGCTTCAACGTATGATTTCGGCTTTCCGTCTTTCTCCATATTTCAAGCAAGTTTTTCTATTAAAAGATCAAAAGCCGCAGAAACAGCAAAAAGCTTTTTGCAAAAGTAATCTGTTCTATTTACTTTAGCGTTGCGGTCTTTCGATATACCTTTTGCAGGTGCAATTCTGTGCAAAATCTAAATCCGTTTTGGTGTTTCATACAAGTTAGGAAACATTATGCAGTGACCCATTATTACTTCATGAGAGTGGATACCACCCTGGAAGCTTCTGCGCCAAATCTGGAGCGGTCATTCACACTTTCTCCACTCTGCATAAAACAGACGACGGACTATTTTCGGATATGGTCTTTTTCCTAAAAAAAAATGAAATTTGCATATCGCCACCGTCGTCGACTGGTAACTGAAAGTGACATTTTCCTGCGGTTCTTTGGTCCAAAGGTCCGACAAGACAGATTGGTGTATTTAGATCCCAAAAAGCCCTGGTAATCAGACGGGCTATTCATGTCTCGGAAAACAGCATGGGATAAGTGCCCTCATTCTGCACAGGTGCGTTGTTGGAAGCGCTAAGTGATATCATCCATCACGCTTTCTATAACATCCTTTCGTTCTACATCCTGAATCTTCCTCACCCAGGTTTGGCCTTGACTTCGACCAAATGGGCTCGTGTCTGGAATACGCGATGCCTCTTCCTTCTTTTTTTCCTTCATGATTATCATTCGATTTTTTTTCTTCCTTCCTACTGATGGCCCAAGAAAAGATTGTCCGAACCAATAAATCAAGTGTTGTGGCTAGTATCGTGAGGCAATAGACGAAGTGCCATGGGAAATGGATTTTCGAAAGTTACCTTCCAGAAAGTTTTTTTTTTTAAGACAGAAGTGCTAGATATTGCACTCAGTTGGAAAAGTGTGTTAGTATGACTTCTCGTGAGGGATTCTCTGACCGATTCTTCTCACAATCGTTTGTGGTCATGACTTTATAAGGAAGAGTAAGGATGATCTTTTATCTTTGCTCGGCAATCCATAATTAGGAGAAGAAAATCATTCTATTTGAAAAGAAAATGGATTTATTTATTAAAATATATCTATTTTCAGTATTTTAGAATACTTTTTATAACTCAATTTTAGAGTGCAGAGTACAAATACAAACAACGGTATTTTGGAGTACAATTTAGAATATTTTAGAGTGCAATTAGAGTACAAATACAAACAGTATTTTGGAGTACAATTTATAACTCAATTTTAGATTGTAATTAGAGTACAAATACAAACAACAGTATTTAAGAGTGCAATTAGAGTACAAATACAAAGAACAGTATTTTAGAGTGCAATTTAGAACTCAATTTTAGAGTGCAATTAGAATACAAATACAAACAGTATTTAAGAGTACAATTTAGAACTCAATAATTTTAGAGTACAAATACAAACTACAGTATTTAAGAGTACAATTTAGAACTCAATTTTGGAGTGCAATTAGAGTTCAAATACAAAGAACAGTATTTTGAAGTACAATTTAGAGTGCAATTTTAGAGCAATTAGTGTACAAATGCAGACAAAAAGTATTTTAGAGTACAAATGCAAATAATTACAAGACTTATAAGGGTGCAACTTATTAGTCTTATGATAACTTATGATAAGTAGAACTTATATACAATGAATATGAATTATACTTATTTGAACTTATAATAAGTAGCATAAGTAATGTTGTTCAAAGTTTTAATTTTGTTAAAAAAGCTTCTCAATTTTGAAGCTTTATGAGAACTATATCATAATTTTGAAATATATATCCCGAATCTCTTTTGAACCATTATTAACCTTCCGAACCTTTTATTTTTATCTTTCAGAAAACGAATTGCAAAAACCAAACTAGACTTAAGAATAAATCTTGCGGGATGGAAAGTTTTAGAAAGTCCATTTTTCTTTTCAATATAATTTAAAATTGCAATGTACATCATTATTGAATATATATAAAGTTTTAATTATACCAAAAAAATTCAATTATACAGTCTTTTTTTTTAAATCAAAGCGTTGCTTTCATGCTTAGTAACAGTATGTGTTTAGAAATCACCTGCTATCTAATCTTGTTTGTTTCAACAATGTATACGATCGTGATTTTTGATCAGTAAATAGTTTATCTTATTTTTTTACTCTTAGTATTCATAATTTTCGTTAAAGAAAAATCATTTTTTTTCAATTAATGATATAATATATTGAACAATAATCTGATTGGCACTCAGATTATTGTAATATTCATCATTGCAATAATCTGATGAATTATATTTATTTAATTAGTATTTTATTATTCTTTCGCATTTATACTTTTTAAGACACCTTAGGTTAATTTAACTAATGAGTGTCTTGCAGTGTTATCTTATATTCAGCTGTGCAGATTCATTTTCAAAAACGGCTTTTTATTGAAAGTATTATCTTAAGTTTTTAATCTGTGTAATTAGGCTTTAGAAAGAAGTAAATCACTGGAAGTTCAAAAACCAGAAACCACTTCAAGAAGGTCAACAAACAGATGAATTAAAAATTTACTACATCATTTATTAAAACTCCTCCTTATAGACGCCAAAAAATAATTTAAAAAAAATTTAATTGAAGGTGATAATTTTTATTTTAAGTTTATTGGCTGAAATTTGCTATGCTATAAACAAGACTGGTGAAAGCAGTTTTTTTTTTTAAAGAAATAAAAACTTTTATTGCATCTAATGGCAATTAATGTTACGAGAGAAACAGTGTATAAAAGCAAAGGAAATGAAAGACCTGATGAAATAGATTCTATGAAAGGAATGTCATCATGATTCATAAAATGATGCATAGGGAAACAGAAATTAAACTGATATTATTATTTTTTTCTCATATATATACATTCTATCTGCTTTATTAGTATGATTTTTTTTACATTTGAATACACCCCTTCGTCAATTCTCACCGAACTGGTAATCCAATTCATGGCGGTGTGGAACCATTTTACGATGTTGAACTCCCGGTTTGGTAGCCAGAGGTAACCCAAGTTCACAACTCTCTGTTGCCGTCAGCAAACATTAGCAACTCCAAAATTGTGTCTTTGATCGAGGTTTAAATACGAGTTCTTCTGAGTCACGAACGCGGTGCTGCTATTCTTCGGACCCGCAGTGGTGAAAAAACGCCGATCGCCGATATCATTGTCGTGCGCCCCATGGAAAAGGGTGGGGCTTTCCTCTCTTTTTATCAGTGAGAAAAGGTCAAGCAACACATTAAGGAAGTGACATTCATTCGCACTGCCACTTCCTCAAAAGGCTAATTGGCCATAGGTGCCGATTGCGCTCGCCTCACGTCTTCTCCGCGCATTGTCTATTTTTTTTTTTTTTTATGAAACGAAACCTTCACAATCTCTGCGAGGGATAGTATTGGCGACTTTGGCTGTGTGGAGGTTAATTGACGCTTGAAACTTAGATGAGGCTTGTAGTTTCTGCCGGCACCAAATTGATTGTAGCCTTTAAGCGACAAGCCAGATGTTTATACGTCGTCTGTTTTACGGTTTCTTTGGTGGTAAACAATTAGATAAAGTGGCAGGCGATTGTTAATAAGGTTGCAGATTCTGTACGTGTTCCTCCAGCAACAATAAGAGGCAACTTGAGAAGATCTCTTTGTATATATATTGTTGCTGATTATCTTCTTGTGGGGTGCCATGGGCAACGATTAAATTATTTTAAACGACCGTATGCTACACAAGAAACAATAGATCCCGGTTTCCCTTGTACTACAAAGCACATCTGTGCACTTTTGTTGTGGAGGTATAAACAGCCATCCTTTTAACCTTGATTTTGCATGATGATGAAAATTTCCCTCATAACAATTAGTGAACAAGAAATTGTTCTCAAAACAGGTGCATCATAAATTGGTTGTTGCTAAGAACGTAATTATAAAAGAAAAAAAATCAGATGTCACAATCATTGTAGTGGGTTTGAACTTCTTATTTCGCTATTTGTTGAGGTTGGAAAAAAAACATGTGCAATTTCTTGTATATTCTTTATTAGTAATCTGAAGGTTTTTTTTTTTTTTTTTGCTTATAAAAGGGATAATGAGTGAAGAAATTTAGAAGAGAGAGACATTGAAGATTTTGTACCGAGTTTAATGTGATAATTTGTACGATGATAAATATTTCCATCATACTGTTTTGTAATTATTTTATTATATATTCATACTAGGACTTTTTGAAATAGTTTTTCTTTAACCCTTTACACTCGTACGTCTCAGCGTATGCGACATCAAATCGTATGTGTCATATTAAATTTGAGTGCAAAGGGTTAATATAGAGCATAAAGTATATCACCATGATTTTTTTTCAAAAAAACAAAAAAATCAGCAATGGGTTAAAACACACAAAAAAGAAATACTGTGCATTGATAGCTATTATATGTTTTGATATATTACTTTTTACTCCTTGTATGTTAGTCGTAAAGATTAAAACCAAACTATCAAAACTTCTTTTTAATTCATTTTTATTCTGTAAGAAAATTACTTAAGAGATTTTCAAGGGTAACTCTAGCTGGTAGTAAATACCGAAATACGAGGGGCATCATCAATGGTGCATGATGTAGCATGTGATCCTACTTGATTTATGGCAGAGAAATTTTTACAAGAAATTTTCAATTTCAATACACTTTTATAGCACAGAATATTAAACATTGGTTTTTAAAATGGCTTCTTTTTAAATGTATTGATTTTTAAAAGATACATTTAAACCATATACTGTATTATTTAGTTATTCATAATAATATACCTCATATATTCTCCCGTTCGTTTGTAGATTAATATACAATGTAAAAAATCTTTCAGTGCATGAAATATAAATAAGTAATATAAAAAGTATATTAAATGAATTCCTACTTACGTCAACAAAGAAAATTTTTATTTTAGTTACTTTTTATTAAATAATTGCAATGAATATTAATAGTTTATCAAAAAATTATCGATTTTCGCAAGAATTGAACACGCGTTCTTTTCCTTCTCGTGAAAAATGCTGAAATACTTGCATTTTACTGATTGAGCTACTGCCTATTGATTTCAATTTTCATTGCAAACTGCTAATACTATATTTAAAGTATTAAAAATGAATTTAATTTAACTAGGGAATTAATACTTGAAAAAATTTCAAGTGTCATCCACTACAAGTTTTAAAAAATGTATTTGAACTTGATTGGGTGGATAAAAAGTATTTTATTAATGATTGGAAATTTGAACAGGATATATAATAACTTATCTCGTTAGCAAAATGGGCAGATCTCTGAAAATGAAAAATCTACGCTCTCGTAACGCCCATGGCTATCTTTGTTCAAAGTTCACAATTTTATGTAGATTTTCCTCTAGAAAATTTTCGGGAATCAATTCCAGATTGTACTTCTTTTGTACCCGGATTGTGTGGAAATCAAAAATTAATTAGAGGTTTTTAAAGCTTTTATTGCTCGTATCCATATTTTATGACTAGTAATTAATTCTTCTATACGCACTGATGCATGTTACTGTAAACAAGACTTTTTTTAGATTCTCGTCATTATAATTGTAGATTGATGAACTATAGAAGTAATCCACGCATCGCTTGAAAAATTAATTAAAGAAAAGCTTCCGGAATTGTTCATCCGAGTGGTTGGTTTATTTAAAGATAAAATATTGAAAAGTTATTAAAAGAATGCATTAATGATCTAAAATAGAAGAATAAACCTTAAAGAATAATTTTTTTAAATCATGGTGTGTAATTCGCGCAAATGATAAAAATAAATTGAATTTAGAATATAATTTTTTTAAATTTTTTCTTTAAAGCGATTATTTGTGTTTGAGAATTTTTTAAAGAGTGGTTATGACTTTAGAGTATTTTAAAATTTTTAATTGTGAAACAAATATAAATAGTGTTTTTTAAACTTTTTAAAGGTTTTTGTTTTTGATATTTAACATAAATTTAATTAGCCATGGTTAGTTATGGATGTAAAAAATCATGTTTCTCAGACATAATCTAAAATTTAATAAATATATATATTGATTAATTTCACAAAATTTTCCTATCTTTGATATCAAAAGTTTCTATAATTTTTAAAAAAATTATGCCCTGAAAGATAAAGCAAAAATTGAATACTCAAAAAATATTTTCTTTCATTTAATTATCTAAATAATATTACTATTACACTCTATTTTCATTTCTTCTATTTAGTGTTAAATAGTTTGATTAATTTTGACTGTTAAAGATTAATATTATTCTACATAATTTCATCACATGCGCATATTCTTACTTTAAATTTAGTTCTTGTGGATTTAAAAGATAATAAATTTAAATTTGACAGCTATATTTTCTGTCATGTTTTCATGTCAAACATAGTTCATTTAGTTGTAGTAAAAAAGATTTTTGATTTAGAATTTTCAATTAAATTATTTCTGTTTTATTTTATTGATTTAAAAGTTTGAATCAAAATTTAAAATTAATAACATCTTTACTTATTTCTGTCAGTTTCATAATTATTTAAAAAACGAATGATAAAATTTTGTGTAAAATTCATTGTCACATTTTTTGGGATCAAACCGTTACTATCTTAGATTAAATAAAGGATCTAAAATTTATACTAAAAGAAGATTGTGATTTAGTGAAAGTATTTAGTAATCTTGTAACTTAATTTTCAGCGTTGCTATTTTTTAATATGTACACATTAATTACTCAATAGAAAAGTTTTCCATATTTTTTAAAACCTAATAATGATGCTGGATTCAAAATCTTTATTGCTTTTATATTTTCAGTTTTATTTTTTATGGTTTATAAACAATCCAAAATGCGGTTTTCATAATAAAATATTGTTCGATAAAAAAAATCCTGCATATTTTGAATTTCAAGATTAAAAAAAAGAAACTCTATTTGAAATTTCATTTGCCTTTGTTGAACGAAAAAGAAATTGAAAATAAACTTGAAGCTTATATTCTATTGTAATGCAGCTATCTTAAAATCTTGAAAATAAAAATAAAGAAAAATGAAATTGAAAAAAAAAACCCACCTTCATTTAAAAAATTCTATTTTTATTATATGGGCTTGAAATATTTTTAATAAAAGATAAAAATGATCTTTTTAAACATTACAACTCGACTTTTCTTTCTTTCTTCTTCTTTTTTCTTTTCTTTTTTTCTTCTTTTAAAACTGAGAGAGAATGGCGAATTTAAATAATGTGACCGGTGGTTGGTGGGTTCTAATTAAGATAGGCCTTTTTGTGTAACATTGATTTATTATTTTAAAACATATACGGTTACGTTACACACAAACACAAAACAGAGAGTGAACAAAACACGTCAACACAACACGAATACAGAGGCTTCACTGATTGTCTCTCTAAGCACACACCAGAGGGCGGCGTGTACTGAGTGAATCCTACGGTAGGGGAAAAAGAGAGTGCTACAATAAGTTTTTCTGCAATCATTTTCTGAAAATCCTTTTAATGCAGATTTCCTTTAATATTTTTTAATAAATTTATTTAATATGCAAAAATAAGACTATGCGAGAATAATTAGATATAATCAAATCGTGTTTTTAATATGAAATCTTGAAAGATACAGTTTAGCGTGTTTTTCCCCCTTCTGCTTTCAGTCCATTCGTATTCTTCAATGAATCATTAACGTCTTGGAGTATATATATCCGCATTTAGTTTATTAATAGACCTGTGTCACAGTCCTTTGCAAAATTACATCTGTGGCAAACCAATACTATTTTCTGAACTCCCATTCATTCAACTCAACTACAGAAAACGATACATTCACTAATTTATTTTCTAAAAAGAAAGCAATTAGGGACATGTATCTTTTTTTAAGGGTCATCAAGTGGTTCTTGTTTCTCTTTTGACCATTACTATGCACAAAGGAACTGACCCACTTTCCCTGGTGGTATAATAGAATAAAATTCCGGCAAGAACATAAGAGGAGGGGCTGATGGAATTCGAATAAAGAAACTGGGACCCCATATTTCATTAACGCCAGTGAACTCTGAACCGTACTCGACCCCTTTGATTAGAAAAACAGAAAGTGGCTTTTACTCGTCTGGCGCTAAAGGTTTTAGTGGGCGAACAGATTGAAGTTAATGCACTGTGGTCATTTTTTTTCCCTTGGTGTGTTTTCGATTTGGGGGAGAAGGGAATAGGGTCAGACTGACCTCCTACACCTGAGGGGGAAAATGTCAAAATTCCATGTCTAATAACTTTGCTCGGTTCCACCCCACCACCACCCCTGTCAAGAAGTTTTTTTTTTGAAGGGGCACAGTCATGAACAAAGTTGATGGCAGATCACGTATATCATGACTATCCTTCAATATGCTCTCATTATCTCGTCGAATTCATTGACAAGGTTAGTTTCGCTTTATTTTTGTCCTGACGTGCCCTGTGTTGTGACAAGCGAAGGAAAAGGTCGAGGAAAAGTTATAAAAAAATTTAAAAGAAAAAAAAACTGTCTTAGTTGGGAATGATTTGCCTGTATGTTGTTTCCGATATAAAATTAATATCATTTTATTATTTTTTCTGAAATAGAGAAGGGCATTTATTGTTGTTTAATTTCCTCAGAATGACAGCTTTTCTGATCAATGATGTGAGCAGTGACGGAAATAATCATGCATGATTTCGAAAAATCAATTGTATTCGGAATTACAATTTTATTGCATTTTCTGTAATATAAATTTCCGTTATTATCTTTAATTACTGATATTTGAACGCTTTTTAAAAAAGAATATCAACAAAAAAAGTGTGATTTAAAAAATGCGCGCGTTAACTGAAAGGGGACCCAACCTTGCATTTTACCCACATTAGAAATTATGTTTTCTAACATGTTTATGTCGTTTGTTGTTTATGTCTCTATTGTTTATTAAATTGAATATTTTTTTCCTTTATCTAATTTATATAGCTAAATTAAATAGTAAAACCAAGGTATCAAACTCCAGTTCAAACTCTGCTCCAATTCCATCAATTTTTATTTCTTTTGGAAGCTTATGGCTCCATAAATGTGTCACTCATGGACCTCCACCAATTCCACATTTCATTTTCATGTAAAATATCTGAAACGCATTTTTATTTAAGACGTATAAAATTAACGCATATTTTATTTAAGGAGACGCATAAAATTAACGCATATTTTATTTAAGGAGAAAAAAATTGAACTTTTCTTTCACAAACTGCTGTATCAGTTTTCGCCAATTTTTTATCAAATTGAAAGCTAATCATTCCTAGATATATAATAGGTATGTACCATTTTCAAGAAAAGTCTTTAAAAAATCAATTCTTCGCAAATTTTAAACAGCCCATCAATTTCCCCAGTTTTTATTTCATAGAAAATCTTTTGGCGTTATAAAAAATTTCAAAGGGTACCTTGTCTTATCCTTTAGTTAAAACCTTGACACAGCTCTCAGCTTTAGAAACTGGATCTAAGTCTCCAACATCACTTATTCATTTTACGTTTTGTTAGGGGAAAAATCACGATATAATTTTTAGTTCCAATCATTGAACCGATTTTATCAATTTTTAATTTATATGAAATCTCTTGCAGTTTTGAAAAGTTATTAATATTTTTACTTCTCCTCTGCGCACCCCACTTCTCAAAAATACTACAAAATAAAACCTTGACACAGCCGATTGAACCGATCTTGTCAAGTTTATACGCTGATTAATTTTGCGACTTAGTACGCATAGCTAACCTAACGAAATTCCCTACATTTATTGTAATTTAAAATAATACATTAATTTGGAGTAATGCAATATAATTCATTTCTCCAAAGATAATTGACATTTATTGTATTAATGTTAATAATGCGTTGGAAAAAAAGTTAGTCGTCGAAAGCGGATAACTTATTTTTATTTCAGAACTACATTTTCCTTTATTTAAAAATTAAATTCAAAACGTGCTGTGAACTACTACTATTTTTTTACTCGCTCATATGTAACATTGTATTTATAAACTAAAATATTCCATTATAACTCCACATTTGCTTAAAACAATATACATTCTTCAAACAGGGACGTGCTCTTTTTTTTACGCTCAATATCTATTTTCTAATTGTTAAAAATAATTTTCTAAATATGCGAACTCTCATATAAATGAATATAGGTTACGCGGAAAACTATTATATTCAACAAAAAAGATAAAATTATGTTGCGGAATAAAACAATTGAATACTTTTTTCAGTTAATGGCAACATGCAGCGAAGTATTTATAAAATCGCTGCGGGAGTGTTTTAATGTTCTTTTTTTTTTCTTTTTTTTTTCTGACATTCTTATTTTAAACGGACAGGAAACAATTCCTCTCTGAATCACCATGTCATCAGGAAACATTCGGAATTCTACCCGTGCTCCCATTGTGCAAAACGTAACTCTTTTATACAGTCCATTGTAGATACATCATTCAAGTGCATTCCAAAAACACACCGAGTTGGTCACCGCATGCTCTCCATTTTTATAAATCACCTTCAAAAATGTTCCAACTCGATTCGAAAAAAGACGGATGCGTTTTTACATCTCCGGTTCCGAAACAAGAACTTATGTAATATTTTCGAATCTTTTGTGGCGAATAATTGTTTCTTTTCAGCCGCTCATTTTTGCCATAACGGTTCGTCCGTCAAGCTTTGCTGGCTGTCCCAAGGTCACATTAACAAGTGGTGGCCCTTTGGTAGCCGATAGATTGGGACTATCTTTACTTGGAACAGGTCCTGGGAATATTTGGGATAAATAGTCTGGTGAATAAGGGGAGGGGAAGGGAGGCAGTGGATGAGGATGAAGTTTTTTGACAGTTGTTTGTTTTGGTTTCTTGCGAACTAATGGAAACGGGACCTAGTTTTGGAATGGCGATGTGAACTCTGTTGGAGATGACAAACCGAGTGACATGTATACGTTTTTTTGCTGTTTTACAGCCAAAATTTGGCGCTTTTGTGTCTAAAATTGAATGCGTTATTGTAAACTGCGTTTTTTTCTTCTACAATTCTATGACTGGTTTTCAACAAAGAAACGCTAAAATCGTTTAACTTCTCTATGAAGTCTGTTTCACTAGTTTTCAGATACTAGCTTGGATTTTTCCACAGATGACGAATTTTGAAGAATAGTTAGCGAGTGTGTAAGAATTTAGTATCCTTTTCTTGCTATTCTACAATAGAATTTTGATCGATGTTGATTTTACGATACAGACATTACATTCTTCTCATACAAATGCTGAGTTTACTAGAAAAATATTGCTAACATCTTTAATTTCACTAAGAAATATGTTTCAATTCCCATCTGTAGCACAAACAAAATTCGAAAGTAATCCAATCTCTCCAAACTACAAATAGATAAAACAGGAAAAAATAAGCTATATAAATAATTAAAATAATCTGGAAGGTTTTGTTTACTTTACATCCTACTGTTTGATATGATATTCTAGAATCATACTGTTTGATATGATATTCTAGAATCAAACTGTTTGATTTATTATAGAATCATACTGTTTGATATGATATTACAGAATCATACTGTTTGATATGATATTACAGAATCATACTGTTTGATATGATATTACAGAATCATACTGTTTGATATGATATTTCAGAATCAAACTGTTTGATATAATATCATAGAATCAAACTGTTTGATATAATATCATAGAATCAAACTGCTTGATATGATGTTATAGAATAATATTGTTTGATATGGTATTATAGAATAATACTATTTCATATGAAATTATAGAATCATATTGTTTGATGTGATATTAATAGAAATGATTATTTGAAAATGTGCTTTCATACGTTTAGTGTTAATAGCAAATTAACTTCGTTTTTAAAGAATATTTTTATTAATTTTTCAAGGTTTCAATCATTGTTTATGATTTTAAAATTAAAATTTTAAATTTTCTACGCTTTTATTCAAACAGAATAAATAAGAAAATTTGAAAATGACTCACTAATTTTGCTGAGGAGACTTACGTATCTGTATAAATCATAAATTAAACAATTGATAGAAAAAAACGTAATCAGAATTAATGTAGAATTTTCGTAGTAAATAAATATACAATTAAAAAAGTACCCTTCAAATTTAATAAAATATCTATGATAATTTTTATCAGATTTGAATTGTAATCCAAAATTATTTCCCAAAAATGTATAATTTTTTCAAGATAAAAATTTTTCTCAATATTTTAACAATTTTTGTTATTTTATAAAATTATTTCCTGTTTCTTATTCTTAATTACAAAATATTGTTCATTAAAAATATTCAGATTTCGTGCGTGCTTATTAACCATACAAATTTGAAATATAATATTACAATATATAAAAATATTTTTCCATTAATATATTTTAAATAAACAGCGCCTTAGCTAAATATGTTTTGTTATTCTCACAAATCGTTTGTATGCTTTTTGATGTCAATGTAATTGTTTGCATGATTTATTTTTAAACAAAAACTAAAATAATTACTGAATAAGGTTTACGCCTTCTATCATTAAATTTAAGCAATTCTTTTTTAATTTTTCGGTACCTTTTATAGAATTAAATTTATTGAAATGAACTATTCAGTAAATGTAATTCATTTTCATTTTTTTGTCCCCTTTTATAATTTTTATTTTATTCTAATTTACTACTAAATAAAATAAGTAGCCTCCGATAGAAATATTTTAATTAAAAATAAATAGCGCGGTTAGAAAAATGTTAATTAAAATCCCACCTGAATCATGATGAAATTATGACCAATTTATATCTCATTCCCTTTCACTCTTTGTTTATTTTTCAATGCTCACATAACATGGCACGAATTACATAAATCTCAACCAGTTAATTATCATTTCACACTATAACATAGTACGAATAACAACAATCCCAAACATTTAATTAATCTTAATCGACCAACAACGAGATAGAATCAAAGGAAGTTAACAAACTTTCACTTTGCATTACATTTGTAATCATTTCATAATTCAAAAGGAATAATTACTTCATTCATTTTAATTCCTTACGTGAGTCGAAGGCATCAAAATTTATATAAGCAACGTGCTCCCGATAACAATATCGGAACAAAGGGGAAATGGTTTCCACTTACCTTGGCCCAAACAGTGTCAAGATTATAATCAAAAGGTATCAAAAAATAAAGTATAGCTGCAATCCTTCGAAACCTAATTATATTTACTTAACACGAACAAAAGCCTCAAAAGATAAACCATTTATTCCTTTATAACTGATCATATGATCACCCGAAAAACATTGACTCAATTATTGAATACAACGGCGGCCGTTTCTTTGTGAAGCAGGTGAAGTATGAATAATAATAGCCGCTTACAAAATAATGAAAATATTTTGAAAGGAAAACAAAAATATCAAAGACCTCGCATTAATATAAACACACATTCTTTGTTTGGATTTTTCCCGGGTATAATAACAATAATCTACTCGGCCTATTATGTGCCTTTTTTTTTATTAAAAAGAAAGGGAAATTTTATTGTGTGTCATACACTGGTTTGAAATGATTAAATACCACATTTAAGTATCTTAGAATATGTTTTTATAGCCTGAGTAATATAATCGCATATTTTGATTGGAATGAGTGTTGAAGATTCGGCGTTCTTGAAACTGATTGTAGTAATCATAAATAAATGTTGTTGTTTTTTCAGTTTCGTATGATTATTTAAGTATTACTCATGTTAACTACAAAAATTTAGAAATATAAAATCAAAATTAATAATTTTGTATTTAATGCAATGCCTGTTTTACTGTGTAATATAAATAATTAAAATAACCTGGAAGGTTTTGTTTACTTTACATCCTACTGTTTGATATGATATTCTAGAATCATACTGTTTGATATGATATTATGGAATCATACTGTTTGATATGATATTCTAGAATCATATTGTTTGATATGGTATTATGGAATCAAACTGTTTGATATGATAAAATAGAATCATACTGTTTGATATGATATTAGTAGAAATGCTTATTTGAAAATGTGCTTTCATAGGTTTAATGTTACTATCAAATTAACTTTTTAAAAAATATATATATTTCTATTAATTTTTCTATGTTTCAGACATTGTTTATGATTTTAATTATAAAAATGTGCAGACATTTAAAAAATTTTTCAAAATGTCTGCACATTTAGGATTGAAAATATTTCTCAAATTAATGTGATTTTTGCTTATTAATAAATAATTTTTATTATAAATAATACTTAGATTTAAAGGTTTGTGAAATTAGTTTCTGATAAATATTTTTAACCGCTTATTGTTCATGGAATAAGGTTAATTTAATTCAAGTTTATTCATTCTTATATGTAGAAATCAGCCTGAAGGGGAAAAAAAAGAATTGCAAAATTTATCATCAAAGTTTCTTTTCTTCCTTGCTTTTTTTCTTGTGAAATTATTTTTAACCTGGTTTTGACAAGCATTTACCAGAGAAAGTAATTTTATATTATATTAAGAAATGCATAATAGTGCAACAATACAGTGTTTCCATTTTCTTAAAGGTGAAACAAAAAGATGGGAAAATATTTATATTTTAAAATAATTTTATTTATAAATTATTTTTTTACTATTCTTGGGGTTTTTGTATTATTTTTTATTTATAAATTATGTTTTTGTTGTTTAGTATTTATATTTTTTTAAAAAATATATTCATGAATCATTATTTTTTTCTTTTAGGTAAGCGAATTTTTAACATTCATAGATAGTTTTCTGCACGTTCTTGGTGAGTTATTTTTTCTAAATATCTATGCATGGCTTAATTCGGTATTAAAGTTTAGATTCATCAAAGCATGATTTTTTTTCATCTTATCTTATATATGTGGCAGTACTGGTCCAGATAATTCTTGATCCTTTTTTTCAAATAATTCTTCCAATTGAAGCTGATCAAAACGAACTAGTTAACTAAGTGGTTTCACTAAGGTCTCAAAAGTAGTAAATTCACTACGATCACGAAGCTTGTATTGGCAAATTAAATGACATTCCTATTCCATTAACACACTCTCATTATCTCTTCATTCCAAAGATTTGCAATAACTTTGACGATAAATTTCAAAGTTTTTAACTATTTCTAGATGCAAAAATCTAAATTTCTCAATCAAAAAGAATTACAATACCATACGCCATCAAAATTAACTTGTACTACTTCTATATAAACTTAACATTACAGAGGGAATTAGGCTTCAAATTAGATTTGGAAATCATTCATCTGCACTAGATTATAATATAGATAAGTTTGTTTCTGTATTTCGAATGCGCTATTGGGGTTTTTTGAAGGGGTTTTCCCCCTTATCTTTATTTATTCCACATGTTCCTGCCTTAGTCATGATTGTCCTCCCCCCCCCATGTAACAACATGCACACAATACAGAAGAATTACCGTTTTCTTCAAAATTAACTATATTAGCAAAACTTTGTCTTTCCACTTCTCATCCATTCGTCTATAACTATAAAAACTAAGGATGATAGCACATCGTCATCAGTAATTTTCCGAACAAACTGAATTCCAATTTGAATTATTTGGAACATTTTGTGTTTTTGTTCGTGTGTGCCTTTTTTTCCCTCAAGTTCTTTTCATATATTTTACTATCTGAAATGTGATACAGAATGACGGAAACGAAAAAGTTATTTGTGATGTATTTTTACGATGTAATTTTAGTACGTGGAATTTTGTTTAGTTTGTTTTAAAATAAATTTTTAATGGCAGAATCCATACCCTTTTCTTTCTCTTGATTGAAAGCACAGCAATACTCATTTTCAATTGAAATATCATCATCTTCACTCAGGTAGTACGGGAAAAGCTATTTTATAGACCTAAATGTATCTCTATATTAATGTATATTAAAGCAACTGCATAGAACTTTATTTGGGATACAGGGAATCAATATTCTATATTTAAACCAAAAAATTTCTTGGAATTTTGCTATAGCCCTGAGATCGATTTGTCAATGTTTAAATCAAAAGTAGTTTTAGTTATTGGAGCTCTTATTGGAATTTCGAAACGTTTGGCGACAAGTTTGTAGCAGTTGCATATTTCATAATTTAGTTACATTTTGCAACTCTGCCATCTTATATTGTCGCCAACTCTTAATCCAAAAGATATCTGAAAGTCATCTCTGACATATCACTTTCAAACGCATCTGTCATATCACGTCACATGCAATTCATTATTAGTCAAAACAATTCAATAGTCAACGTGGCATCCTATGTGCCACTTCATCGGTTTTTCCCTTTTACTTTTTTTTTTAATCTTCTGACGCAGGATTTGTTGATTGCCGCTTGGACCATTAGCATTGTCTATGGCCAGTTAGTATTCTCTTCGCTGTCCGACAGTCTAGCATGCAATGGGTCAACAAATCTACCCTCCTTTGACTTTCGCTTTCACGTGCCACCTGTTCTTTTGACTCTGTGGAATCTCGGTTCTTTTTAATGAGAGCCCCAAACACAATGGGAAAGCTTGAGATAAAAGAACATTTTCTCCGGTAAAGATTTTTATCTGTTCCTGAAAGAACAGTGATTGCTAAGCTGAAAGGGTCCATGGAAGGTCTTGAATATGCTGTCCACGTAATCGATTTGGAAAAAGTTGTCGAGGCGTTTTCTTTTTTTAATTCTATTATTATTAAAATTTTATTTCATTCATATTTAATGGGAAAAGATTTAATTTCATTTTCTGTGGGTTTTTTTTTATTGGAGAACATCTTTCATTTGTAAAGCGATTGAAAATATTCAAAATTATGTGTTAGTGATGATGAGGTTATTACTTTTTTTTAAGGAGTGGCTCCGTTTCCCCCCCCCCCAAAGTTTTCTACCATTAAAAAGCATAACTATCCATACAGATTATAAATTTCCAGATTTCAAGTTCGTTAATTTATTTTATTACAACCTTACACTATTTTATAGTCTATGGTGTTCTTTATATTACTATAACTGCAAAAATGTTTCTTGTACAAAAAAATTAATAAGTTATATCACTAAAATAGATTGCAATAAAACGCTATTGTTAAAAGATTATCGTAATAAATCGAAATAATAAGTGTAGCATAAATTGGTGGCTCATTCTCATTTCAATTTATCTACTAATATGAATTTTACTAGGCACTTAAATTAGCGTGATTTCCACGTGTTGCATATCCCCCATGCAATTTAAGAAAAAAAAAATTGTGAAATCAGAGAATTCATGAAGATATACGAATTTATCTGTCTTTGCAAAATACATCAATGATTAAGTTCTCAAATGACAAATACTTTAATCCTTGAGAAGAAAAACCCTTTGGACCATTAGCATTGTCTAATTTCAAATGCATTAATTTATTTTATACTTCTATTTTATTACAACCATTAACTATATGTTTTATAGTCCATGATATTTCTTATACTACTATCTGAAAAAATGAATCTTATTGATGAAGATTAGTATGTTTTTTTTTTCATTACAAACAATTGCACTAAAAAATGCTATTTTTTTAAAAAAATTATAGTATTAAAAATGAAATCTACGATCGCATATATCAAGTTGTCGTGCGAGAATATTACTATTTTTAAGTCATTATTTGACATTTAATTTTAAGTCATTGAGTAGTTTAAACCAGTTTTAAAAGACAATGCTGGTAAAAGCAGGTCAACCATTTAAAAACGATTTGCTTTCTAACAAGCATAACAATAATAATCCAATGCTAGTAAAAGCAGGTAAAAAATATATGCGATTAAAAGATACTGGAGAATTTTGCCATTTATGCTCATTGCCTACGCGATTTCGGGCTTCAATTATTCATAAATCCCTAAAAAAACCAAAAGATGTTCTCACATGATAATAAATTGTATTCATTCAGTTTTACATAAGTTGTTGGTGCATTCTTATTTCGGCTTATTTATTAATATGAATTTTACTGGGCACTTGGTGTAATATGGATTTCCATGTTTTGCATATCTACCATATAATTTACGTACATCCGTAAATTCTTTGATAACATCCGTAAATTCCAGAAGATAACAAATTGATCTATCTTTGCAAAATGCCATCAACTGACAAGTTTTTAAAGGGTCGAGGAAAACCCTTTTGATAATTATATTTAAGTAACACATTAGCTTCATTTTAAAATCATATTAATATATTGATGGTCATTGTGTATGATCTTAATGATCGTTTTCCACTTATCCCTAATTTAATATACGAAATCTCTCAAGTGAAATTCACGAAATTATGACGATCATCAAATTTAGTCTGTTTTTGCAAATTGTCAATTATGAGCTAAATACAACCATCAGGAGTAGTATCTCAAAACTTTCTCGCATACTCTCTCATAAACTTGGTCCCGCAAAGATTGCTTTACATGCCATTGTCATACACCAGCTATGAAATATTAACTTTTGGCTTGAATTTAGTGTTCTTACTGAATATGTCATGCCATCCTTGGTGAATTTTTTGGCGATTAATCTCAGGAATGCGATTTTGTGTTTTAGACATGTTTTTCTCAGTCGATTGAAAGAAAATTTTGACCCAAAACCGTAATTGTAGTCGCAAAATTCCATACCTAATTTAATGTATTTAAGTTATAGTAATCGTAATAACATAATTCTTAAAATACAGGCCATAGACAGACAGACAGTTGTTGGTTTCGGCGCAAAATTTGATAGATGTCTACACGATAGATATTAAATTTGCGTACCGAATCTTACGTATCTTTTTTCTTCGTTTTATTGTTATCTTGTTAACCTTGTAGTTACCGAACAGACAAACTTTCTCTGAAGAGAATTTACTAAAACTTTGACAGAAATTTGTGAATTTGATGTAAAGATCGTATACCAGTTTTCAACTATGCAACAAAAAGAGTTTTTGAGTTATCTTTATCACAGACAGACAGATAGACTGGCGGATATTTCCATTAATATGTTTTTCGAACTCAGGGAAGTCTAGAACGTAGAGATTTAGGAAAATCTTGAGTTCAAATTTTTTTGACGGTTACTATACCTACCCTAGCTACCTTGATGAAATTTAAAAAGATTAAGAATAGTTATCAAATCGAAAAAACAAATTCTATTTTTTTAAAAAAAATCAGGTCGATGTATTTGCATTGATTATATTTCAATAGCATCTTAAAAGTTAACTGCGTTTCAAAAATTTAGGCTTCACGTTTGGCAACAAGCAAGCAAGCAGGAAACGCAATTCATTTTCTGATTTTGTGGTCGCAAAAAAGAAAAAGTTTGGGAAGCTCTACTTTAACTTACTGTTTTAGTGTACCACAACTTGAACATCTGTAAACTCTCTAGACATAACTTAAATCCTTCCTTCTATCTCACTTTCGATGCTCGACAGACGGTTTGGAGATCTTTGCTGTGGAACTACCCCAACGAAACTCGATTTGGGTCGTAGCCCGGAGCCTTTCTTTCTTATGAATGGAATCGTTACATTGAAACTCTTGCATCACTTTTTTTTCTTCCTATTTCTCTAACCCTGGTTAACCCATGTTTGCAACCAATTACCGAAGAAACAGGCTCCGTTCGCCATAATGGTTATAATTGGTATTTCGCTGACATTTTCGCTCTGGATTTGCTTATGGTACATTTAAAAGATTTATAAATGGATATTTGAATATTCAGGTTAAGGAAGAAAATAACTCACCCATTTGAATTGCATGTAGTTCTTTGTATTTATCGTTATCATCCTCGAAAAGGCTGCTGTTCATGTTTTTGATGCATTTCTTTTATTTTTGAATTTGTATACTATGAGTAAATAGCTGACATATCTTAAAACTAATTGGACTACAAATAAAAACCAGCGATAGTGGTCTCTCTAAAACTTTCTCGCACCTTCTTTAATTAAATTATCGTGCTTTACACAGCAATGGTGATAGTAGTTACGAAATATTAACCTTTGACATGAATGTAGCATTTTATTGAATCTATCGCGTCATTCTTGGCGAGTTATTTGGCGATAAATCCCTGGCATGTATTAATAGTATCCAAAATTGTAATTTATGTTTCAAACACGGTTTTTTCAGCTGATTAAAACAAAATCTTGATGAAGAACTACACTTGTAGTCACAAAAATATGTATCAAAAATAAGATATTCAAGTCGTTACGTTTTCAAGTTACCGTGCTTATATGTTTCTGTCAGTACAAAGGGATAGACAGTCAACCCTAATTGGATTTAACTTGAAATTTGACAGATGTCTACTTTATAAATAATTTGTGTTCCAAATTTTATCTAGCTAGTTTTATGGGTTTTGTATTTATTGTATTATATTCGAAAAATCGGACAGATGGACTTCCTCTGAACAGTTTTTATTCTAAATTTAATAGAAATCTGCAAATTTGGTGTAAAGACCTTATGCCAAATTTTAATAATCTAGCTCAAAGTGCATTTGAGTTATCTTTATCACAGACAGACATACGGTCGTTTTCTAAAAATATATTTTCGAACTCACTTAGATAAAGATTCGTCAATATATCGAGTTCAAATTCTTTGATGATTATAATACTTTCTCTATGCGAGAAAATAAATAAAACGGTTGCTTCTGCAAGTCGATACTATATCGCAATGTTTTTCAAATGAGCGTTTGGGTAAAAGTCTAGTGAACACAAAACAACTAATAATACTAAAGCTAAATACTTTTAATAAATAGCTAATTAGATTGCATTTGTATTTTAATTTAGATTTCATCGTGCAAATATGGTAATTATAAGGAAATTAGATTGGTTAAAAGTAGTGTGTCAGTAAACTATTACATGAAAGTTATTGCATTTCGAAGTATTCAAACTTCTTTCAATTCTATTTATTGAAGACCTAAATTAGTAATTAATAATTTTAAACCTAAATTAGTAATTTAAAAAAAAGTGCATTTTAAGCGCAAAAACGTTAAGAACAACTTTTAGTCTTAGGATTAAGGCTCACTTTAACATAAAATCACATTACAGCGGTTACATATCTCTACTACCTTCTCTTTTGATACAACAGATGGCGCTATGTTATAAGCATCAAGGTATATTTCCAATGGTGCTTTTGGGGGGGGGGGTCATTATTAGATTGTGTTTTGAATGTCGAGTATTTTCGTGTTCGCGTTTGTTTTGTCTTGTTCGATATGAACTTAATTAAATAACTGTTACTGAAACTCGTTTATTATTTTCATCTACTTCATAGTGAAGCTATAAAGAGTCTCGTCCATCTACAATAAGTGAAATTCAAGTTTCACATTGAATGAATTTAAACATTATGAGTTTTTTTTTTTGTTCTGAGGTATTAAATACAAAATTTAAGTATATTTCATATCATATGTTTTACTAATAATATACATTGATAATGAATATCTTTCAATATTTATGCTTTGACATTTTAATGTGAGCCTAAAAGAGAAGGAGGCAAAACACACATAATTATATACTTAAAAACATAGCAGACACCCTTTCTTTTCCATACTTATTATTATGCCATATCATTTTATATTCAAATAATACCATCCTTGAAAGAAATACATAAAGGTTCTTTACAGTTGAGTCGTGAATATAATGTATTCTTTACCCAAAACTCGTGTATGACACAACATAGTTCTTTCAGCAATGTCAAATCACTTTTAATCTCTATTATTATCTTCCGTGTGATCGCCGCAGTATTTCATTGAAAACCTGCAACTGTTATCTTTTGCCAGAATGTATGCAACCCTAATCATGCTTTCCTTTCCATGCCTGATCGCCTGATACTACACACACAGACATACACACACTCCCATATTTTGGTATGGTGAGTGGAGGAAAGTTATGTGAATGAACGGCTAGAAAAAGAAAAAAAGAGGAAGAAGAAATCTCTTCTCTTAGAAGAGAAGATGGTGATGTAGAGGGAAAACATTTCAAGATTCAAACACACCTGCAGAGGAAGGAAGTGAAAAATGTTTTTATTAATAAAAGGGCGTGATGACACACTTTGCTACTTTTTCAAAAGCTGGTTCTGACATAACATGGAAGATTCTTCTTGTCTCTTCTTCTTCTGGCTGATTGTTTAATCGGCGAAGCTGCCCGTCTTATTGTGGCTAATGAATAGTTGCTGTGAAGCGTTTCGTTCGAACCAATACACTGAAAGGGAAACAGTGGCCCCCGAAACAATGCGATGTTTCCATTGTTGTCCATACATAGGCTATAACATGCTCACTTATTGATTCCAATGCGGAAGTGAATCCGTGTTGGTGACAAAGTTGTGACTCAAAGAGAATTAGCATTCACAAAACTATTGTTTTTGATTTCTAAATAAAGATTGAGTATTTAAAGAAAAAAAAAATTCACCTGGTGCAAAATGTCTTTTTTATAATTATTAACATTTTGATTTTCCTGAGCATTAAGTTCTAGTGAATCAGCTGAGAGTCATAAAAGTGAGAAAATCTGACTCGTAATGTGTATGAGAAAACAATGTGTATGAACTTTCAAAAAATTTGGTTTTATTGTTAGTTCAATTAAATGTTGAATCGTAAAAAATAATTTATCATCAAAAAATTATATGAAATTGTTATTAAAACACTTAATTTCATTTTTGAATTGGAACATGAAGGTTCCAGTGAATCTGTTAAGATCCGAATAGTGCATCTGAATGACAGAATTGTGGCTCATGATGCGTATGAGAAAATAATATGTATGAAGTTTTACAGAACATTATTTTATTTTAATGAAATTAAAGTTGTATTGTAAAAAATAATTAATTGCCAAAAAAATTTATAAAATTGTTGTTAAAACTTTTAAATTTCATTTTTGAACTAGAACATGAAGTTTTAAGTGGCTCAGTTAATAGATATAGTGCATTTGAGTAACAAAATTGTGACTCATGATGCTTATAATTTATATGAGTTTATTTTAGTTAAGATAAAAGTTCAATCGTAAAAAATAATTTATCAACTCAAACAATTTTTTTAAAATTATTATTAAAATTGTTATTTAATTATTAAACAACTAGAGCATGAAGTTCTATGAATCAGTTGAGATCCGAGATTTGTATCTGGATAACTGAAATCTGACTCATAATACAAAGCTATTGTTTTATATTATGACTCATCACTATTGTAAAAAAGTACCTTACAGAGCTATTGTTTCAATTCTAAATAAAAGTTGAACTGTAAAAGAATATTTTATCACCATAGCCAAAATTTATTAAAATTTTAATTTTCATCTTTCAGCTGGAATATAATGTTGATCCGAGTTGTGTGTCTTGGTGGGAAAGCTATGATTCATAATGCGTATGAACGTTAATAGAATTATTTTTTCATTTCTAAAAGAATATAGAGCAATTAAAGATTTTTTATCATATTATTTTTATCATAAAGATTTTTTTATCATCCCATGCTAAACAATCTCTTTAATTGTTATTGAAACTACTTTAAGACTTCGTTATACTCGGTACCTGAAAAAATAGAGATGAATGACAATTAATAAGTCTTAAACCTTTAACCGCAACCCTTTCTGTCAAGCCTTTCACTTTTCTGTTTATGGTTCTTTGACTATGAATGTTTAGCATGCGCCGGACTGAATACCTGTTGAATCTTTAGACGAACTAAAACTTCATTTCTGTGGTTTTGAAGTTGAGCCGCTGTCACCTGAACACTAAAACCTAACGCCCCCCTAAAAAAAGTAGCAAACTTTGTCTGAAATGATTTGGCTACAAACTGGTAAACCTTTAACAGTGACGACTTAATTTGCACCAATATGAATACAGGTATATGGTAAATCTTAGGTTATATTAGATTACCAATTTTTTTAGTTTGGAAGTTGGAACGCCTAGAAGCCGAAATAATAATAATACAAAATAAAGTCAAATAGGGGGGGTAAAAACATACGCAACTCAACTTACATTTTTAGGTGAGAGCGTACTTGCATCCATACCCAGAGTCATTTAATCCCATGAATTATTGCCAAATTGTTCCATATCGTGGCAGATGATTTTGGAATCCTAAACGATGAATATTCGATTCCTATTCTAAAATGTTCTTCATTTAGATCATTTATAAATATGTAGAATAACACGTGTGATATAACGAGCGATGGCATTCAGAGAAATGAAACGGTTACAAAATAAAAACACTAAAATATAAAGTATAATGATTAAGTAAATACCTTTATAAGGAAGCAACTCATAAAATCCTTTTCTGTGTCTTGTTGTTTGACAAAAATTGTTTGACTAAGCATAAATAAAAACACGAAGACCCCAAAACTTATTCAAGAAATCTCACTCTCATTTCCCCGTGATTGTTTTACAAACTTCCTCGTCCATTAACCAACCCATCTAGCAGACATTTATGATAGTATCATACAAACAAGCTTTCGAGATTTACCCAAACGTGTTCTTAATACGTAGGAAACGATATACAACTTTTATTCAAAGAAGGTATTTTACTGAACATTGTTCTAATCCATCTCATCTCAAGCCAATTAAAGTGGTCAGTAGTAATAACAACAAGTACGATTTGTTGGACCCAACTCTAAATCTCGACCATTTCCTCGAGCGAATTGCTGCTACATCATGGTCAATTACGCTGTCCAGTAACATAAGCGCTTGGAATACTCTCCTCCTGACCTAATACTGCGTTTCTTTTCTTCCGTATTACGCGCAGCAAAACATTGAAACAATGCGAAACTTCGAACAATGGTACCGACGTCCACCGAGTGGCATCTAATCTAGGTTGTTTAACTGTGGTTTAAATAAACTAATCGTGATGACTCGGCAGCCATTCCACTGTCTTGTACAACTTGTAATGAAGTAATTACTTGAGGTTTTACATTCATCCGAGATTTTTGATCTGAAAGTTTTTAAAGGTAGGTCAGTCAGGACTCATATCGTTGGGATCTTTGTGAAATATGAGGGAGTGGCCTACCGTGGTCTTTCGTTCTAATACAAAGCTTCTTTAATTATGGGTTGTTCAACCAAATCATATCACCCTTTTGGGGGTTCTCAAAAGCTTCAGAAATGCTTACTTTTTTCTGATCTTTTAATATTAGTTATTGAAAAATCAAAACCCCGAGTGTTTTCATTCAAACCTACATTGAGTTTAAAAAAAATAACGCGTTCAAATAATATAGCAAGATATCTAATAGAATTTTTTTTCAGTGATTACAAAATTAAGCCATTTTTATAGTTAACTTTCTTCGAAGGTTTTAAATTTAAGAGCGTTATAAAATTTATCAAATTATTTTGGGTTTGAATTTAAGTTTCATTGTTCTTTTAACTTAAATTATGTATTAAACTAATTATCTAATGTAATCTTCGTTCAAATGAGGAATAAAACTTCTGCTCTGACCTGCAAATAAATATCTTTAGGCACAGATCGGCATTATTGTTTTCAACACCAAGTTGATAATGCTGGACAGTGATCAATTCTTTTGGAATCACAAAAATGAATGAATTAATACAATGAAAGACATTAATCATAAAAATTCTTTGCTGGCCTGAATATATATATATATATAAAGGGGTATAAACAAAAACTCCGAACAAAAAGAAATTATAAATACACAAAGTTTTAAAAAAGTTAGAAAGAAGTTCTAAAATAACTTCTTATAAATTTTAATAAATACAAATTTTTATCTTAATTTAAATTAAGAGAATTAATCTTTTTTTAAAGTATCAAAATTCTTTGTATTATAATTTAAAGGGTTTTTTTTCTATTCAAATTACTTATTTCATGTGGAAGTATTTTTCCTTTTAAGTCGATTTCTCTTTTTAACATACATAAAAAAACAATGAAATATTTCTCAAACTTAAATTTACATACTAATCGAAACTTAATATGCACTTTAAAGCATTAATAAATAAACTATAAAAAAGGAATATTAAAAATTTGAATAAACTGTTCTTTTTTTAATTGACGAATTTAGGCAAATCTAGCAGAAATGATAGCCTTAAACGTTTTCGAGACCGTGCGCGTAATCATGATCCTTGCTTTAAAAAGCCTCCTTTAAAATATTCTGAATACGAAAATATAATGTGCTAGGCTTCATCACTTTTTTGGAAAAGCATCTCATTTGAATAGATCCCGGACGTTAACGAGTGCTGGCTCTTCATCAAACTACAGGTGTTCCTCTGACCTTGGCAAGTCTAGACGCACGCCACCTATAGGTGTTGGTCTGGACCCCATCTGATTAATTCATGGTATGCTGACGACCCTTTAAAGCGAAAAGACGGGGATGCATTGAAATGAGTTACCTACATTTTTTTTCCTTCTTTTCATAACGATTAATCGTTTGTCAATCTTTTTTCTGTTCATTACGATTAATCGTTTGGTTTAAGCTATCGATTCGATGAATAGATCAATAGCAGCTGTAAGATCTTCGTTTCGGCTAGTAATTGCTTCCAAGACCATTTTAAAGTACCAAAAATTACATTTTAATGACTAATAGCTGAATAATGAAAGTTACTTAGTGATAAAATTCATGTGATATATCTTAGGAAAAATAAATTAAATCAAATTTGAATTGTATAAAAATTTACATAAATTTTATCAAATGCACGCATTTGCATTTAAAGTATCAAAAAGCCGGCTTTCTGGCTCAAAGGTAGCGCGTCTTCCTCGTGTTCTGGGAGTCCCGCGTTCGAGTCCCGGTTTAGGCATGGTTGTTCTGTGTGCTATCTTTGAGATGTTTGACTGTGCCTCCCTGTAAAAAGGGGTTGTGCAAGAGAATGTGGTGAGTGTGTAGCTAAGTCGTACTCTTGGCCCTAGTTGGCGCTACTTCAAAAACAAGAGACGCTATTTTCGGCTTAAATCTGCTGCTGTATCAACAGGGGGCTTGTCAGTGGCAAGTGCCATAAGTAACAACAACAACGTATTAATCTGAAACCAGCGAGGATACTTTCCCCAAAACTTTCTCACTTATACTCAAGTAAAAGTCCCCCCCCCTCCAATTGTCTGCATAAAAGGGAAGACCTTGAGTACGATCGTCAATTCCTTACTTGGCATTCATTGGCAGAAAAAATTAAGAAATGAAGACTTTTGGCGTGAATTTAGTATTTTTACTGTATCTACCGTTAGAATATTATTTTGAACGCCTTTGTTTCTGATCGACTGTTACCAGATCTCAAGATTACATCCCGAGTTTCATTGTCTTAAGTCATCGCAGTCATTTAATGAGTTAACAGTCATGTGACAATACAGACCGACAGATAGTCAACTCTTTGACTACCATCTTTGAAAATTTGTTATGATTTTATATTTTAAATGTTAGTATACTAAATTTTATTTATCTGGCTCTTTGCGCTTCGTAGTAATTCAGTTTACTTGTACACAAAGAGCGAGACAGATAGACGTTTTCTGCAGGGATTTCACTCAATTTTTTTTAAATCCAAAAATTTATTCTTAAAACATATATTAAAATTTATCCATCTAGATCAAAGTGTTTCTGAAGTACTGTGCTCAAAGAAAGATAGAAATAATTACATTTTTTGTTATAAGTTGTTAATTAAAAAATATGTTAATAATTAATGTAATTAATTGAGTATATTAAAAACAGTTAAAAATAATACATTTACCTGCTTTAAGATGAAAGGAATGTTAATGAACCTTGAAAATTCCATTTAATCCCTCTTATGAAAAGCAGTTAAAAATGATGCATTTACTAGCAGCAAATGAAAGAAATACTTGTAAGTCATATGGTTAGCCCCCTATTCCAATTCTTTTTTCTTTCATTTTTTCAATGTTCATTTATAAGACTAAAATATAAATCCACGTTCAAGTTGTAAATGTTAATAAATATGTTTTTAAATATTTTAATTAAAAATATATTAATAATTAAATTAATCAATTCAGTATGTTAAAAATAGTTTTAAAAACACTTGCCCACTTTAAAATGAAAAGAATGCCGATGAATCTTCAAAAAAGTTTGTTAATAAATAATCCATTCAATTAATCGTATGAGAAGCAGTAAAAAATAATACATTTATAAAAAGTAAAATGAAAAGAATACTAATGAACCTTGAAAAAAAATTGTTACTAAATAATCCATTTAATTAATCGTATGAGAAGCAGTTAAAAATAATACATTTACAAAATGTAAAATGAAAAGAATACTAAAAATGAAAATGAATAATTAACCGTATGAGAAGCAGTTAAAAATAATACATTTACAAAATATAAAATAGAAGAAATATCAATGAGCCTTGAAAAAAGTTTGTTACTAAATAATCCATTTAATTAATCGTATGAGAAGAAGTTAAAAATAATACATTTATAAAATGTAAAACAGAAGAAATACTAATGATCCTTGAAAAAATTTTGTT
>JAOUZG010017227.1:1587882-1620212 GCA_026289955.1 Argiope argentata | reverse complement strand
TTACTAAATAATCTATTTAATTAATCGTATGAGAAGCAGTTAAAAATAATAGAATAACTGAAAAATGTTTATAAGTAAGATACTAAGCGTAGCATCATCATTTTTCAATCATTCAGGGTTAGTTGCATAATCATTTTTCAATCATTCAGGGTTAGTTCATTCATAAAACTAAAACTCGAATCCCAAATTCACTACCTGTGAAATTCCTTTATTCTTCTCTGCTGCCACCATCAAGTCCATTCAACTTCTTTTATAATTCCCAATAATTCACAGAAGGGTTCCTACAAATCCCATAAAAACACTGCAAATAAATTACAATCATGTGCAATCATTGTTTGGTGGAAAGAACAACTACGTTCTCTTAAATATCAAGTCAAACCACCCGACCTTTCAACCGAACAGTCAACCCTAGACAAATCAATTCACTTCTTTCTGACAACGCATGTTATGTTTATATGTAGATTCAACAAAATGCAAATACGGTATCGTGTTCTTTAAACGGCCCTGATAGCTATTTTGTGAACTAACGTGGAATACTTTGAATTCTTTTGCGAAGAAAAGTTATGGAGGTGAGCTAAAGTACAACCTTTTTTTCAAGGATAATAATGATAATAAAAAAAGTGAAGAAAAAAAATATTCTTTACGGCAGGGTAAAATAATACCTCTCATCGCGTTTCCGTGTGTACATAAGAAAGTTACTTACGACCCTTTTTGTAACTTTTATCACATTTTATTCTTTTTGTTCTTTTCTTTTCAGCTTTTTAAATGGATTATGTGTTGCCATTAAAGAAATAAAGAAAACAGATGCGTTTTATGACCTCAGAGTGTGAAGATATTTGTGTGTGTCTCGTTTTTTTTTCTTTTCTTTTCACCTTCCCTCGTCCACCTACGTTTATTGCTTAGTTAGGGGTAGTTAAGATGCTAGTTAAATTTTTTATTCTTTTCACGGTTAATTAGAATATTTAAGAATAGTTATTAGACTAACATATCTAATTTTACTTTCGTTTAAAACTTTTAATGCAAGTTATTTTTTTAAACCGTGTTGCTTCTAAAACGTTGTAAAGCATGTATAAACCGCACGGAAATATTCATAAAACTATATGTAAAATGAAACTTTGACTATCATTATCAATTTTGAAACATTGACTATCATTATCAAATTTGAGACATTGACTATCATTATCAAATTTTAAACATTGATTATCTGTATCAAATTTTAAACATTGATTGTCTGTATCAAATTTTAAGCATTGATTATCTGTATCAAATTTTGAAACATTGACTGCATATTTTATTAAATATTGATTTGATTCGTAGGAAGCGTGTCTGTCAGTGAGTGAGTGAACTCGGTAACTACAAAACTTTCAGAAATACATGGATGTACAGTTTTAACATTGAAAGCGCTTATTTTACCAAATTTCGAAACATTGACTACCATTATCAGATTTTGAAACATTGATTGTAGATTTTATCAAATTTCGAAACATTGACTACCATTATCAGATTTTGAAACATTCATTGTAGATTTTATCAAATTTCGAAACATTGACTACCATTATCAGATTTCGAAACGTTGATTGTAGATTTTTTCAAATTTCGAAACATTGACTACCATTATCAGATTTTGAAACATTGATTGTAGATTTTATCAAATTTCGAAACATTGACTATCCTTTTCAGATTTTGAAACATCGATAGTATATTTTATAAAATATTGATTTGATTATCTGTCAATCTGTACATTGCAAACGCGGAAACTCAAAGCGAAATCTATATTAACTCGGAAACCTAAAGTGAAATTTTGCGCGAGCTACGAAGCGTAAACCCCACGCTGGTGGAATTCCGAAAATAAAATTTTCAAAATGGCGGTGGCAAATACTTCGAACTAGATTTTTATTATTATTTATATTAGTTTTTGATTTTCTCAATAACTGGTATATAAAAGCTCCTTTCTTTGAATTTTTATGTTTTATTGGTTGAATTATTATTTAGCTCAGCATACTCAAATTAATAATTATCAATCTACACATCAAAGCACCAAAAGCAAGTTTTTTTAAAGCCCATCACATCTATTTTAATATATGTTTGCATCAGATGTATGACAAAGAATAATTGGATATCGGATTTCTATTCTTTGAGTTGTATAATGATGAAAGTGCTTATTTATTGCCAGGTAGTTCTTCCGAATTTAAAATCCTGCTTCCCAAACACACCTTAAACCACGTTTTGCTGGATGAAAGAAATAAAATCTCATAATATTTTAATTTGACTTTCTTTCACTTTTTGCACCTTAAATATTCGCATTATAATTTATGAAATCACACATTTTAGGTTTTTGTGAAATCACCTAATTGGTACTTCGTGGATCAGAGATTATTCGATATTTCATCTAGCATATTTTATATGTAAATCAGTGCATTAAAATTCACGGATAATATCAAAAATATATGACTTTATTTTGAAGAACAAAATTAAAAATCGGAAGGAATTTTGAATTAAAATAATGAAGCATTGTGTAAAATTCAAGATGTGGCAAGAACCTGTGGTACTAACTCGAGATTATATTTTGGAGCTTTCAGCAAGAAAAAAAGTGCATAGCATATAAACGGATAAATTAAAATTCATAAGGTAATGAATGCTTCAGGTTTAAATCATTATCTTTAATCATGATTTCAAGTAATAACACATCTCAAGTATTTGATTCAGTAATTCCGATTAACCTTCCACCTTCTTTTATGAGTCGATTAATTTATTCCTTCCCCCGGGAGGAAAGAGAAGATGAATACTTGCGCAGTTTTTAACCCAGATGACACATCTCATGAAAACTTTCTTCAAAAAATAAGAGAGAAAAGGCAAATAAAGGGTCTTTAAATAATGGTTACGCTTTCTAATTTTCTTGGTGAGGATTGGGCAAACAATTGAAGAGAGAAAGTTAAACGTCCTTCCTGCCTCTCGGTGAGGGCTAAAAGGCCAAGCAACTTATCCGGGGCTTGTTTGGAGGAATGTGTTTGCCCACTGTATACTTAACCCATTTTGCACACACCACTCATGAAGAATGGCAAGACCTTGTGTAAATTTCATGCTCCAAAGAGCCTTAAAAAGTCCTCAACATATTGTAACTCCCGGTGCGTTTTTCTGTTGCCAAAAGGATTAAAGTATTAAAATTCCTTTATTCTTTTTTTTTTAATTTTCTTTCGTATTTTTTATGTGGAAAAGAGAAAAAAAAGTATATACCCGAATCTTTCTGGGTTCAGTATAAAATGTGAAAAATATTGATGATTTATGAGTACTAAAAAACTTTAGCCTTGGATGATAATTCTTATAATGTGAAGATACGACAAAATGTTTATGGAATTATCAACGATTATAATACTTTCTCAATATTTCGGGTACTAGAAAGTAAAAAAGTATCTTATATATCAACATTTCTTGTTTAAAGCAACTATCAATCTAAAGGCAATCATTATGAAATATACTTAAAATATATTTCCTAAACATGCATTGTATTTAAAGAGCGCTACAGCTGCTACGACTAAAACACAAATGAACTTAACCTAATTAGCTATAAATATTAAGTTTAATGCAAACAAAAAGAAAAGAAAAATATGATGAATCTGGCCTGAAGACTTTTTCAAGGGTCATCTTCAAGCAGGGATTGAAGCCAGGGATTTAGAAATTTTTTGGAGATTTTGGATATGAATTAGTATCAATATGATACAAATTTATCTACAAAACCTCAATTTCATGATGTTTTTTGGTCACTAGGGTTCAATTTTTTGGACAAAAGTCAGACTCCTCACAGAAAAAATCCCTGTTTTGAACCCCTGTCTGAAAGTGATCCTTGAAAAAGTGTTCAGGCCGAATGCATCACATTTTTCTTTTTATTTTTTTGCATTAAATTTAGTATTAATTACTGATTTGTTTAAAGTAATGTACAGTTTTCTAGGTAAAACTATTCATATAACATTACATTCAAATTATATATTCATCATATAGAGATTCTTAATCGGTTAACTGTTTTGCCCACTTCGGAAAATATGTATCTAACGAATAGAATACAATTGAATGAAAAAAAAAAAAAACCTTTGGGTATCAATCAATCAAAGAAATAAATGAATGGTAATTTTGACCTAGTGTCCTCATAAGATTGATCATATTCTTTACAATGTAGAAGCGTTTATCTCTGGTGATGAGGATAAAGCGGCGTGTCATTGGTGTTAGAGAATAGTTAAGCTACTGGAAATAAAACCGTGTTAAGTTAAATGACTAATGAGTAGCGCAGAGTATGATTGATTTGAATCTCTTTTTGGAATTCTGGTTTTGAATACTATATCACACTTATCAATTCTTAGTATTTGGTTCATCGCTTTCATTGGTTTTTTTTAAACATTTGCTGGATAATCCTGAATTCATAGGCCAAATTTTAGTATTGATAAATTGTATATAAAGAAGCATATTTTTTTCCATAGTAGTAAAGGCTCTATCATATGATTCCACGTACAGAAGAATTTTAAAACTTAGTATTACTAAAAATCTTGTTATCTCATGATAGTTAGAGTTTTAATTAGTTTTGTTTGATATTTTGTTAACTTAAAGCTCAAATGGCTCACTTTAATCATGACGAATACGATTTTGGGTTGGCTCCACTAGGAAAAAAATCCATGATTTACTCATGCGTTACTAATATCTTTTGGCACGATTATTTAAAAAAATCCGTTATGCCATTTCGTTTTTTTAACATAGCAACGGTTGCTAAGCAGAATTTATTGGAAAAAAGAATGAAAGACTGAAAAAAAACAAGAGTTAGCATTATGGTGATTAACGTTTAAAAAATATTTTTTTCATTGAAGTGTTAACGAAATTATTTTTAATAACCCTTGAATTATATAATAGTTAATTTTAATTGCATTTTATGTTAAACTTTTTTATGATGAACAAGAATTAATCAAAAAACAAAAGCTTTAAAAGAATCTGTTGTTAGAGTTATTGCTATATATATATATATATATATATATATATATATATATATACAGAGAATGATAGAGAATATGTATAGAAAAATATAGACTCTTGAAATGCTGATGAATTCTTACTCTATAAAATGTATGTAATAAAAATTCTTATCATAATTCATTTGATAATTTTTTATCGCCATTATGTACCTATTGTTCCGTTCTTAATTGATACAGAAAGGAAATGTCCTAAATTAACTGGGACAACTTCCGTATAAAGAATCTTTTATCTCTTTTACTGTACACAGAATATGTTGATAAAGTCATAATATCCCTATTACAGGGATTAATAGAAATTCACTGTTAGCCTTAAAGATATTTATTTCTTTTATGTGTAGATTTGAGATTCTATTAGTATGATAGGTACAGTTACAAAATGTCCCGGGCAGTCCCAGTTTCAAACACCTTTTCCCTATTTTATGCCTCTACATCTTTTTTGAATATTCAAAATATATTGAACTGAATTTTAGAATAATGACCCCTTTACTAATTATAAAGCTATTAAATATTTTTGATAATATGATAATATGCCACATATATATGTTTAAAAATTTAAAGCGTTTAATAAAAACTGTTGTAAGCTACTAATTTAGCAGAATCGGTAGGTATTATATGTTCCTATACTCAATGTCATTTCACAACTATTAAGCTTTTCAAAATTTACTTCTCTTTTTTTTTATTAGAAACTTTACAATGCAAGTTGTATTGTAAATTTTTTATTGTGCTTCAATTCGATTTACATTCTGGTTTTCTTCTTGATGGAATGCTCTACTCCTGAACGGCTAATTAATGTGCTAAGATAGAGTTGGATCGATCTAAAGATGGAGTTGTCTTTCATGGATGCTGAATAAATAAATAAATGAATGAAACGCTTTGTCCCGGTTTGACGTCTCCATCTATTATACTAATTCTCGAAACGTCCCGGATTAAAATTCAGAAAAATCTGGTCACTGTATTTATGCTGAAGATATCAAATCCGCTCTACTTTCCCCTGACATATTTTTAAGTGCAATAATTTATGACATTTTACGGCACTTACGAAACAAAGGGGCTGGGGGGGTAGGTTTTCAGTATTAAGTGCACATGAATCATTATCAATCACGTTCAATCAAGCCGTAAAAGACCGTGTCCCTTCTTCAGTAGGATTATAATTATTGTTTTCGACTTGGTATTAAAAAAAATGGATCAGCTTAAAATCAAGAAAATGGACAATTTTACCTGAAGAGAGAGGGGCACACCTGGAATTGTCGGAAGATGTGTGTATAATTACATGCGAGCTTCGATTGCAGGTGAGTTGCCGAAGTGTTATCTGTTTCCATGCGCTAGTTGGACATCATTTATTATGCTTTTTTTAAAGATTTTTGTTCTTCTTTTCGGTTTTTAACTTTCTTTGTTTTTTTGTAAAGTAAAAATAAATATTTTAAAAACGTTTGCTTGACTTCATCAATTTTATCCATTTATGACTTTATTTTTTTCCAATATAAAGAAATTGCATACGTCCCCACGTATGCAATTTTATTTAGGAAAATCGAACATGTAAATGAAGCATAATGACATCTAAATTTTGAAGGATGTGATAATATTAGCTTATTATTGCTATTTGCTTTCTTCAACGAGGTCTTCTTAATCTTTTGTAGAAAAGATACCAGTCTATATCTTCATATTAAGTCTATAGTCTAGTCTATACCTTTACTTTAAAATTATGCTATACACTACCCAGATAAATTTGTCATGTAACTGAAGTCGCTGTAAAATATGAAATTAATTAATAAATTTCCTGGTGTGGTGAATCTGGAAGCACTCTATTCTCTTTTATTAAATATATAGATATTACAAATCATCATTTATTTTATTTTTAACTAATAGATGTTAATCGCAATTAATTTTTGTTATTCAATCGGATTTTTTTCTTATAACTTTAAGAGCGAAATTCACTTCAGTAAATATATTTGTTAAAGAAAAATTGTATTGTGAACAAACATCATTACGGATAAGTGTAATATAGCTTTTGAAATGCAAAAAAATAAAACGATTATGAACAACCAAAATCCTGAATCTTAGTTATGTAAACTAAAACCTATTTATAGATATTGTTTGTGTTATAAGAATAAAATCGAAAACAAGATTTTCTGGCAATATAAGCAACGCAAAATTATATATTTTTTATTTTTTACCAGAATTTTCAAATAATTACCGCATTTATCTTATATAAATTTTATTTTGAAGTTTAACTTTTGCCGTTTTGATATTTACTTAAATGTACGCATTGAATTTCAATTCGTTCAAATTAACGATATAAGTTTAATTAACAATAAAAATAATTCAATCATATAAATAAACAATAAATTATAAAATTGAACCTGCTTTTTCAATAAAAATTAAATATATCGGCAGACATATTAATTTTAGACGTTGTTAATGCACAGCTGCATCACTATATATTTACGTTTTTGAAATTAAATTCAAATAAATTAGTAATTGGGAAAAAATTATAATATTTCATTTGAATATGAAATTTTTTTTTGCATAATTATATTTAAATTAAAAAAATATAATCCTTTTAAAATCAATAAATTCTAATTAAACTTTTGAGATCATAATGATAATTTTATGTTTTCATTTTGATAAATCTGTTCAATTTTTTATTAAATTAGTGGCTTATATACGAAATTAGATGGTAATAATAAATTGAAGCAAATTATTTAAGAATCTGACGATCTAAATAGAATATTTTAATCAAAGCGTTTTTCTTATTGTTGCGTAGTGGCATTTAGGAATAAGTCAACCGAATGCTTTGGCAATTTTTTTTTCACATTCGCATATTTAATTAGCGATTATTTTGAGGTAGGAATTTACAGTTTTATAAACTTCATCTCAATCATTCATTTTCTTTATGAAAAAAAAAAGGATTTTCAAATATATTATTTTTCCCCCTTCTTATTTGTATGGGCGTTTTAGCTCTTGCACAAAATGAGCTGAACTTTCAAAAGAGTGGCATGATTGCTAAACATATTGTTATAATAAATGAAGATTGTACAGTCCTGTAGTTTATTTTTAGTAACAAAGAAGAAGTATAAGGGAAAAAAAAATAAAAGCAGCTTTGCACACAAAAGTAAAAGTGGAATGCTGGTTCGTCGTTCTTATCTTATAACAGAAGTATTAAAGTCTTTTTTTTCTTTTCCTAAGATGGAAAATGGGAAAAAATCTGAAATGCTAAAACCAAAACTAAATTATTTTTCCTAAAGAGAATGACATTTACATTACATTACGGATTTTTTCAATTTCCATCGATAAATGTTAATTGATTATTAAAGTTTTCTTTGATTTAAAAATTCATAAAAGATGTATCATGTTAATGAAAAAAATGGATAAGACTTTTAGAATAAAAAGAAATTAGTTTTTTTTAACTTTTTGAAACACGTGATCAAAACAAAGGTGGGAAAATTTTTAAATTGTTATGTATTATTTTATTATTCTATGTATTATTTAACATAGAATGTATTACTTTAATTACAAGTAAATGTATTATTACTCTTTATGTATTATTTTAATTACAAGTAAAGAATATTCATTTTTCCAGTTGTAATTTAATTTTGCTAAATAAGTTAATTTTATTATTTTTGATTTACGAATTTTTTTAATAAAAAAAACTAGTGGATGCTTGACAGATCTTAACAGACCTTAAGCAGGTGGTAGAGTTAAATTACGTTGTATTTATGAATGAAAAACAAACATTTCAATTTTTTGGAGTATCATTGTATATTTTTTTATCTCTCTTTTTATCTATATCATGTGAGATGTATGAAGAAGAATAAAAAAAAGATAAAAAGACATTATAAAGTGAAGGAAAAAAATGAAATGACGGTAGGATAATTACCCTTATAAAGTATTAAAAAATGTCCTTCAATTTCCCGTTCATATCTCGATATAGAAATTTTATAGCTCAAGATCCAAGTTTACTCGCGAAACATTAGGATTTTATTTTTCAGTCATCCTTTTAGAAGATAAGAAATTCTTAAATAATTTTTTTATCCTTTTGGTAGTATTTTCTTGAAGGTTGATGCAAAATGAATGACACTATTTAGCGCTATTGGATCCTTGTCAGTTCTTCGCAAATATAAGATAATAGAATATAGATAAATATATTGTTTTGTTTTGTTTTTGACACAGGGATTAATTTGGTCAGTGCTACGTCTTATAAATGGCCTTTCGGACATTTTTTCAAAGACAGGACTTTACAAATTTTCTTCTATCTGCCTGCATTTTCTTGAATATACACTTTTTTAATTATAAGCCGTTTATTATGGAAACCATTTAACTAGTAATCAATTAAAAACGATAATTTAGCGAAAATAAAAAATGATTTTATTTATTAAGCATTATTTAATTAATGTCAGTATTTGACTGTTAGTATCTAAATTTTCAATTTAATATCATTTTTACTGCCACTTTTGGCATCCAGTTGTTCGTCTATAATATTGGTTGTGTTAAATTTACCCATCTTGTGCATAAGCTTATGTCTGGTAATCCTTCAATGAAATAGTATCATAAATGAAATCTAGTCTTAAGACATCATAGTGGCATTAAAAACTTAAATGTTTGTACTATCTGTGTCAAATTGCACACTGTTTTTTGCGGTAAAGCAATTTCAATTTCTAATTTTTCATTTAACCCTGCAATAATGTGCAAAGTCTTTCTTCAATAGCTTTAGATAATGGGAGGGGAGAAACATGATTAAATGTTTGATGAAACAATTATAAAAGTTTGAATTTGATTGCAACAATAAAATTTACTATTCAAAATTGTGAAATTATTTTTAAAAAATTACCAAAATTCAGAAGACATTTGTACATTAATTAAATTTGTATCATTAAAAATAATTTGAAAATCATGTAAAAATTTATATCATACAGTAATATTTTCTGTTATTATCAGATAAAAAGTATAAAATGTATGCATACTTTTTGATTAATTATATTGCTTACAAACTTTTAAAAAAATTGCTCCGCAATGCAAATTTTTATTTTCCAAAATACCAAATTTTTTTTCCAAAATACTAACATTATTTTCCAACATACCAAATTTTTTTCCAAAATACCAATTTATTTTACAAAATACCAATTTTTTTCCAAAAAAAGTATTTGGACCAAATTCGTTTGCTAGAGATCCGAATGATCTGTCGCATACACACTTTCATTTACATTATTAGAAAAAATACAGATGTAACAAAACGTTAATTTAAAGCACAATTTAAAATAAATAAGAAATTTCATATAGTTATTTCTTTAATAAAATAACTTTTATCTACATCTTAAGGAATCTTGACTCGCTTACAAATTATATCAAGGAAGATAAAAAAAATCTTTTATTTACAACGACTTAAAATCAGTTTAAAAATAAATCCCGACACCTTGTGCGGCAAAAAAGTAAAATAAAGTTCACATTCTAATCTTTTTAATCCGGATTGGGCCGAATAATTTACGATTGCTGTTATCTTCTATTATTTTGGCAATATTTCCTCGTTTAAAACAGATCGTGATCCTGATAGAGGACTTCTAATAATCCTGTTAAGGGCGTTTCGCAGATAAACTCTGCAGCTGGTTAAGTACAACTAAACTTAATAGCTTTCTCGCTTATGTGTAAATCTTCGTGTGTCTATTATTAGATCTTTCTTTTAACTTATAAAATAATCTCTACACCTGTGAAAATCTCTCTCTCTCTTAACTTTCTAGTGTATGAAATGTGTAAAAAGAAAGTATAGTAATCGGAAAAAAACTCCAGATTTAGAACAAATTTTTGTGTAAATAAAAAATTTGGTATTTTTTTTAAATCAAGAATAACCAAAATTAATATGAAATTCTCATTTTTTAAATAAAATTTTTAATTAATGAAACATTTTTCACTTAAGATTAAGATGAAATCGGCTATGCATATTTCAATGTATTATGTCAGAACGTAATTTCTTGAACGGCCTAGTTCCACGTGCTCGTGCAAGTTAAATTATATTTTTATTCATTTTAATCGTTTCATTGAATGAGCCACTTTAGTATTGCAAACGATCCTAAAAATGTTTCAAAAAATATCACGTATTCTATTTATTTCATTTCGTATAATCACGCGTTCAAAATGACATTTTCCCAGGTTTTATATTTTTAACTTATATTTTTTATTCAGAGCTTTTGTAAATGCAATGGTAACACCTTATTAAAGGCTAATTTTTTGAGATGCGCGTGCAGGAAATAAAATTTTTATTTTTTCGCCTATGGATTTTTGTTGCCAACAAAAATCTCATTTCAAAAACAACATCATGCTCTAACATGATTAAAAAAAAACCTCAAATGAAAGCAATTAAATAAAATTTCGTTAATGCAATGAAATAAAATCGGCTGCTAAAAATTGACCTCTGTTTAGTTGAAGGTCAATCTTTCTCATCTTTTTCAATCTTTTAGCTTAAAAAAATATATTTTGAAATTATGGCAACATCTTTTAAAAGATCACATTTATTTAAAATCGTTTCAGTATAATTGCTCTTTCTACTATTGTTTGCATACTTTCTTCATTTTTTTTCCTGAAAGAAGCATCAGACTTCCCTATCGATTTTGAAATGATTTACATGTGTATTGTTTCTCGTAAATGAATCATATATTGTTTCTTTGTAAATGAATCATAATTCAAAAGCGAAAGGATTGTAAAACGTTTTTGTTACGTTACTTTGTAACAAAGTTTGCTGGGAAATAAATGCCTATCCTAGAGTTAATTGGATAAATAAGATGAATCTGTTTAAAATTGTGGTTTTTGGATTGTAGAAGCTCGGAATAGTTCAGTTCTCTTCATTTCATTTCCTAATTTTCATGACGATTTTGATGTAATAGATATTCCGATGCTTTTTTCTTAAAAGGTCGAATAAAAATATGTAAGGAGATGTAAATATAATACTAGATTGTAAATGAATACGTTTGGGTTTATTAACAAACTTTGTATGTTTTTTTTACATTGTAAAAAACAAATTAGAAAAACTAATAGTTTTGTTGTTGTTAAAACAAGTACTTAAATTTAAATTTCGTTTCAGTAGAGTCTTTTCTTTACATGATAAAATGAGAACTAAAACCTACTTGTAGTTTAAATCTATGTATATCTCTACTACTATTATAAATGTGAAAGTTTGGATGGATGATGGGGTTCAATCACGCCAGAACGGCTGAAGGAAATTGGATGAAATTTAGCTGAGAGATTACGGTCTGCAGAAGAACATGGGCTAATTTTTATTACGGTTAATTGAGTGGTTAATTTTTTATTAATTAAAAGCTAACTTTTCGGACCAAAAATTAAAAAAATCTGAAAACATCTGCCTGAGCTTTTTGAATCGTTTGTTTTTATTTTTCTTTTTCCGGTATTCTTATAAATATTATCTTATTCTAAAGGAAAGTTTATTAAATTTTTTTCTTGAGCTGTTCTTGTGTTAACATAATTCGATATTTCCTGTTCATTTCTCTTGATCTTTTTTCTTGCTGTACATATATCTTTTGTCTATTTTCATCATTTTCGATTAAATTTTTTAAAGTACCTTTATAGTTTCAAGTACATAGCTTTTAAGTAGTTCTTTACTTCCACGCTAATGATGTTAGACGTAACATGTTTTCGACCGCTTATTTCAAACGATTCTGTTTATTTTCGTAGTGTATGAAAAATTTTAAATTAAACATTGTTAACTAATAGATCTTTTAATTCCTTCAGAAGTGTTTTTGAATAAAAATAAAAGAGATGAATTGAAATTAAATTTTTCTAATCTGCATTGCGTTACCCCAACTGGTGCTTTAAATTCACGTATTTGCGTTGTTCCAATTGACGTTGAAAATTTATGCATGCATACGGTTTTGATAACATTTTACATTGTGATTAGACTGTCAGTTCTCACATATATACATCAACATTTCCACGCATACGAAGTCGCGGGTAAGAGCTAGTTAACTCTAATGATAACTCTAAATAACTTTATTTTCGCCAGCTACCATGTAATAAAAGAAAAGAAAATGCCAGAATTTTTCAGAAAATGAAATGCCAATTCCTGTTAACTGACTTAGGTACAAAATTTTAAGATCCATTTCTGTCATCTTTTGCTTAACTTTAAACCAAATGTCTATCTAACGAATTAAATTAATTCATTGTATATTGAAATATCATTATGATATATTTGTAAAGAAAAGTAGAGGACATAAGCAGTGACAAGCAGTTTTTTGCTTAGTTCAATACAAAATTGAATCTCGTTGGCATCGGAGCAGAACTTTCCTTTTGGCTCGAAACGAGAGTAGAACGTAGTTAACTGAGGAACATCCTGTTACAAAAGATGCGGTTGTGACTGGACGTTCGAGATTGCAACCAAGGACAAGAACTCAATCTTTTTGGAAAATCTGCAGCCATTCCTGTTTATTGTTTAAGAAGAAATGTGTTTATCTGTAATCTCATCTTCAATTATGGATTTCTTCTGTCGATAAAAAAGGTTGTTTAATCCCGCTTGCAAAAGAGGCGTACTTCGCTGTCTTATGTTCTGTCTTCTCTTACTGGGCGACTGAAATATCACGTGTCTATAGCTGAGTAATCTAAATTTTAGGGAGAAAAGAAAATTTTGAGTTTAAAATGCCAAAAAGGAATGCTTGTTTTCATCTAAATCTACTTTACACTTACATTTAGGTTCTCAACTTTTCAATTAAATCATTGAACTTCCAGCTAATATTTAATTTCCCGAAGAACCAAATTTTCCTGTTAATATATATATTTATTTGTTTTACTGGTACAAGATCAATTCATTGACTGTACTGATCCAAATAGTTTTTTTTTGTGTATCTAAAATAAAATAATTCATATGACTCAAAATAATCGAAAGTTCTTTTCATAATAGAATAAACTTTTTTTTAATTCGGTTTAATTTTTAAGAAAGAACTTAATTGAAAAAATTTAAGAGATTAAAGCTTTATTAATAACCCAATTTTTAAGGCAAATAGCATAATTTACAGACTATTAAGCAACTCATTGTTCATAAAACAATGGAGTAATACCTAAGAGCCCTTGATATATTTTTATTTTAATGAGAAGTTATCCATGATTGTCATTAAACGTAGCAAATATGCCTCTCATTGCCCATGCTTGTATTGGAATTCAGTAAAATACCATCTCTTGCCCATGATTGGCATATTTAGTCATCCATAGTTCCTTTATGCCAAAATCATGTTTGCCATGTCTATGCCAAAACGAAAATACTTCTAGCAATTTTCATGCTTTTTCAAATGTAATTATCAGGCTGTTGCTATTTATAAATGTTTCCTATTTATTTCCATTTTTTTCAAATGTAATTATCAGGGTTACCACTCTTACATTTTTAGCTATTATAAAATAGACGAACTAAAAGTGGAATGGCATGAAAGGCCTTTGCATGGCCACAAAGGCATTTGCCTGATGTGCAGCATTGAGCTACCTTAGCTGGTATAAAATACGGGTACTTACATATTAAGCCGTCCAACTTATTCGCCAAATTTGAAGTCGTTGCCAATGAGTTGCTAAACCGCCAATTATGGCAATCCGGGAACGGTGTAATCCGTTGATCTTTATCGCCAAATTTAAATCCGTCGCCAATGAGTTACTAAACCGTTGGCGAAGGCGGTCTAATACGTATGTACCGAAATAAGTTTCCTATAGAGTATGGCATTTATAGGAAATATACTTAAAGTAAAAATGTTAAAATAGCGTCTCGCGGATATTAATGCGACAATTGTCGCTATCCTAGATTTTGTACCAGTATATACTGTATCAAGAATATATTTAAATATTCTTTTCTCAATATGAATTATAAACACAAATGCTCAAATAATCTTTTTATAATTTTTTAATGAAATTCTCGACTCTCGGAGTTATTATTAGTGTATATTTATTTCGAGAATAACAGTTTCTAAAATTATCCAGCAGATGAACTACATTTCATTCTCAACTTCACAACCTTATCTGGAATTCTGAAGTGTCTCTCCTTACTGATATACTTGAAACAATAAATTATTTGCTTTTCTTATCATTTCAAGGGATGAAATACTGCGCAGGAACTTGTTTTTGAGTTGAAAGTGAAGTAAACAGAATGAGGAGTTGAGACTTTTTAATATTTATGTTTCTTCACGTTTTTAATTTTGAGAGCCTAAAAACAGATTAATCTTTTTTCCTTCAAGAAATAATATTTTTGTTATTATATTCTTGAAAGTTTTGGATTAAAATTTAAAATTTTGATCACTTTTGTTAAACTAACACCTAAAGTGAGCCCGCAATGCACTATTAACCCTAAAATGCATTGTGTAGCCATTTGTATACATCTTTTTATCTTTATTTATAAGCTTCACATGACTGTTTCAAAGGGCTACACTAAATGTTTGTTTTTTTTTTTTAAAAATACATTTTGATACAATTTTGTAGAAAGTACCGATATGTGGCAAAAGTGGAACTGAGATAAGATTTAAACTGGAAACTTTAAAAAAAAATACCAAATTGGCTTTTGTATAAATAACTGTACCATTAAAAATGTTATGAAAAGGTTTTATTTCCGTTCTAAAAAGACTTTGTTAAAAAGAGACATTTATTTTTATTGAAGAATTATTATAATGTAATATGCGTCTCTAGGACACTGTTTAAATTCATAATATAACCAATTTCAATTTGTCAATTGTTTTGTTAAAATTTCATTAAAAAAACTTTAAAAATTGTTTTCTTAAATTATATACAACTATCCAAATAAGTTTCCTTTTGTAAAAATATAAAGTGTCATGCATTCTAAATTAAAAGTTTTAGTATAATCAAGACCTAATCTTAATGATTTTGTTTCAATACTTAATTTAGCTTAAGGTGTAAATCAGTGTGAAAAAAAATTAAATGACTTTGACATGTTTTGCTTTCAAATTTTATAATGTTTTCTGTTTCTTCGCGCAGTTAATTTTGAGACCTTAAAAACAGATGAATCTTTTTTTCTGCCAAAAAAGAATAATTTTATTATTATATTCTTGACCATTCTGGATTAAAGTTTAAAAATATGATCACTTTTGTTTAACTATCATGTAGAATGAGTCCATACTGATGACTGTTAAAAGTGTTAATTTTGATCAATGCTTAATTTTAATGATTTTGTTTCAATACTTAATTAATTAGCTTAAGGTGTAAATCAGTATAAGGAAAATTAATTGACTTTGACATGTTTTGCTTTCAAACTTTGTAATGTTTTCTGTTTCTTTGCGCTGTTGATCTTGTGACCTTAAAAACAGATTAATCTTTTTTTTTCTACCAAAAAAGAATAATTTTATTATTATATTCTTGAGCATTCCGGATTAAAGTTTAAAAATAGGATATTTTTTTTGTTAAACTAACATGTAGAGTGAATCCATAGTGATGACTGTTAAAAGTGTTAATTTTGATCAATGCTTAATTTTAATGATTTTGTTTCAATACTTGATTAATTAATTTAAGGTGTAAATCAGTGTGAAAAAAATTAAATGACTTTAACATGTTTTGCTTTCAAAAACCAGCGTTGGACCGTTAAGTTTGACTCTGAAATTATAAACGGATCATTACCCGAGTAAGCGATGAAAGTTAACAAAATAGTCACGATCCCGAAATTTCATCTCTACCACTCTCTTCAAAAAAATAAATTTCATCTTAATTCTTTTGTGGGATTTGTCTGGCCTACAAAGGTTAGAGGTTTTTTTCCTCCTTATTTGCTTTGTTCCATTCTCTTTTGGTTACTTAACCTGCTGGTCATGTTCTTCTCGCTTATAATTTATGTGTTTTTAAGCAGTGATGGAATTGATTTTCAGTATCTTTTTTTTTTAACTTTTGAAACGAGTGTTTAAACTCTAGACCTCCTTGGCAAAAATATATTGCCTTCAGTTGTTGGTTTAATTTTCAGTTGGTTAAAAATTGCAAACAAACGTTGCGATTTTGACTCTATTCATATTTGAAAATTAGAGTTTTAAAATGGTTTTTAATTTTAATAAACACTCAAGAAACTTTGTGTTTCTGAACATTTTTGCTTGTGTAAATCATACCAGACTTCCCGACCCACCACGAAGGCACATGAATTTAAAAAAAACTAGGAATGTATAATCGGACCGTTGCAATAGTAATATTGGCGGAAACTGTGGTTGAGTCCTAAGGGCCATTATCTGTCACAGTACAACCCTTCCCTTAGGAAGTATGGTGCGACATATTTGAAAATTAGAGTTTTAAAATGGTTTTTAATTTTAATAAACACTCAAGAAACTTTGTGTTTCTGAATATTTTTGCTTGTGTAAATCATACCAGACTTTCCGACCCGCCACGAAGACACATGGATTTTTTTAAAAAAACTAGGGATGTATAATCGGACCTTCGGTATAGCAATAATTGCGGGAACTGTGGTTGAGTCCCAAGGGCCATTATCTGACACAGTACAACCCTTCCCGTAAGAAGTACGGTGCGACAGGAGAGAGCATCACCCACTTTTCACCAAGGATATTTATCGCCAAATATGGCAACCAGACATTGTCATTGAAGGATACTTCCTTGGGGAGATAAGACGCTAAAGCGCGGGGAGTTGGCGATTTTGAAAAGTGCGCCAAGGGGGGGGGGTGATGTTCTCTACGGATCAACCGGAAGTACGTTCCTTCATCACCCTTCCCTACATATTAGTCTACCAACCAGGTTGGCGAGATCTAACGTACATTCTGGAAGCATTTCATCCCCAATTACGAGGTGCCCCCTCCCCCGGTGATATATCATCATCATTACTCTTATTATTACTGTAAAGAAATTTTCATGTAATAAAAGGAACCCTTAGTTTAAATATAGATTTTCATTACCTAAAGTATTGATTACTGATGGATTGAAATAAATTTGTTGAAATATGACATTTATCTCTGACTATATTAGGATTATCATTAGCTTCAGTTTTTCCATAACTACAATGCGACTTTCTCGTTAATTTATCCCAGATTTATCGCACAGATTCAGAACCTCACTAAGGCAGGGGCATACGGGGGCAGTTGCCCCGGGCCCACAAATTAGAGGGGCTCCCAAATCGATATAAAGTTTAGTTTACGTTTCCGCTTTTTTATTTTTTGATGAAATTTGATTTTAAAATTTTTACTGATTTTTTTACTAAAATTTTACTGATTTTTAAAAAAAAAATTGATAGGGGCCCCAATTAGACTAAGTCGGACCCTGCACAGATTGTTAACAAATATCAACTTTAAGTGATTATTTGATATTTTTACATATATATCTATTGTCTCCCACCTGTTATTTGTGCTAAAAAATTGTTGTCAAACTATTTTTTCATATTTCATGTGATTTTCACAGATCTTGACCCATTTGTGTTTGTATGACAAGTTCATAAAATTCTTCCTGAATTTTTTTTTCGGCTTGACATTGGACTCTGAATATCCTAGATATTTTTTTTTATTTGCATATCACAAAACAAGCATAAAAAAAGAAATCTGATACCTACCCTATTACCTGCAGCGATGCGTAGCAGCACTTTCCTACCTTCTTTCTACACGCGAAAAAGATAAAAATCGCTGCCAAAATTTCAATTTGTCGACTGAATTTCTTTACTCTTTGTTATTGTATGGGGTGAATATCTATACTTTTTTTTGTTGGTCGCTTCGGAAGTGGTGATTCGTGATCGCCGGAGACAATGGACCATCCCGGGTCAGTCGGCACTACGTGACCGTCCACGATGACTCTCGGGCCAGTTTTGTCACACGAGTTGACACGGGGACATTCGGGGTCGAGCGATGGAACGAAAACGCGTGCGCATCATTAGCTATTCATCTGGAATGTGATTGGGGAATTGGCGAAAGGTGTTTTGGATTCGCGCGCCGTCCTGCCACTTTTCTACTGATTATGCTATGCCTAATTAATAGTTAGCAATTAGAACTTGGTTGATTCAAATCTTCAAGTCGTAGTGTCTTTCTGCTACAGAGGTGTGTCGAAACTTGATAAGATTTTTCCTCAAAGTTAAAGATTTTCGTGTCAATGACCATTTTCCCTCACGACGTTGATATCAGCCACTGAAGTGTCGTCAACCTGCATTGCCACTTTTTTTGCATATTTTTATAACATAAGGGGTTTCTGTCTTTAGCTTCATCATATGATAAAAGAAATCAGTATACATTTCGGATTTCTGATTGGTTTGCTAATTGTGGCCAGGATTTGACACGCTGCTCTACATTTCTTGAGTATCTAATTAAATGTTAGTAATTAAATTATGATTATTCAATTCTAACCTTTAATCTATGTAGACTTTTAATTTCTCTAATGAATTAAAATTTTGTAAGTGTTTCCTCAAAGTTTAAAGTTTCTATATCAATCACCATGTTTTTCAAGACGATAATTCCCAAATTCTGAGCGTTTTCAACTTGTACTACAGCTTTTTTTGGATATATACCAGCTAACAATTGGTATATATCCAATTGTTAGACAGACTGACAGTTATGGTTTCAAAATAGGTTTTATATTTTGGTCTTTGAGAAGTCAGTTCATCAAAAACTTTACAATTTTTGACGTTTGTGATTTTTGCCGGTGCTTCATATGTATGAAATATTAAATATATAATTTAACCATAAAATGAATTGGAGATATAATGAATTCGAGATACTATTTTTGTCAACAAGGCATATCTTCCTCCCCTAAATCGTAAATAGAAGTGTTCATTGCATCGATTAAAAAGGACTCTTTCTACACACGATCAATGCTTAGTTTTTAAAAATATAGCCTCGTAAATTAACGGATCATAAAAACCACAATCCTCAGTATTATTCTTCCAATCACCTGATTCTCATTAAGCGAATGAATGGAAGCGACTATATTTAAAACTCATAATTCTGGCATTTATTTATTACCTGTCAGTGGCATAAGAACTCTAAACAAGTAATTAAAAAAATTTCGAATAATAAAAACGAATCGTGGCAACGATCGGCATCTTTGGCTGTTCATCGGTAACCATACCCTGAAGTTTTGAAACAAAGGAAGATAAATAGCTCTGGAAAATATATCTTCCACGGAATGGCAACAACAAACGTCTGCGAATCAGAACAAGTTTTCTTTGTTCGTGTTCTAGCTCATCTGTTGTGTGTTTGTTTTCGGAGAGCATCGAAGAGATGTTCTTAATTAGTTTTCGAGGTTATAATAAACTACCCGAGTCCACGAAAATGCTGTAAAGCAAATTGCAGAGGGGAAAGCTGATACTGTGCGCACAAAATTAGATTTCTTTGGAGGGTGTTGTGTTCGGGGAGATCCTCTGTTTGAAACTAATTAACTGATAAAGAGACAGCAAATTAATGGTTACATAATGTCTTTGCGTGTTTTCTTAGAAAAGAATTATCGCTTGCATTCCATATAAAAGCATCATGAGTTGTTGATACTTTGTCTAGGTAGAGATAAAACAAATTATTTTTTTTTCTAGTGAAAATGATTTAGCATTTCATTTTCCTCTCTCTCTAGGTTATAATATTCCAATATAGACTACGATTGCTTCTCGTCATGTCTGGCTGATTCAATTTTCAAATCCATATTGCAAATATTACATTTCCGTGATGAACGTAATCAATACTTAAGGGTTAGCTTGGCGATTGAGGAAGTTGATTCAGATCTCGCCAAATTTGGCATACAATATCTTATTTCTGTATTATATCCCCTGGGCATTTTTTTTCTGAAAATAGTCATTATGTTTTTCTATTATTATTATTTGATAACAATAGTGAAGCGTGTTAATACTTAAGCGCGAAATAATCACAACCTTTTAATGTTCTGAGTTTTAATGAATAATTTAATAGTGAGTATTTACTCTAATTTAGTTTAACTTATGAGTATTACTCTGAGCTACATTCCAGTGACCTCCAATTTATTTTAGGTGATGTTTCCAAATTCGAAAAACAGATAAATTTGACATTTCATTCAATTTTTGTGGGCGAAAAAATTATACGATTACAGAAATACAGTTTGCAATTAGATATTATATAATTAATATATTTGATTTTTATTTAGTATGGAATTTTAACGTCATGAATTGACTCATGTATAGAAATTTCTAATTTTGAAATATTATTGTTTAGTGTGTTTCTATCAAAAACAACCAAAATTAAATTGCAATATTTTTATTCTTCACTGTGTTAAAGGAAACATTACGTTGTAAGCATATAAATGAGCCATGCCAAGCTGGATGAAAGTAACTTATTCAGATACATGGAGTTTTCAATCATTATTGGCAAATTATCATGATGCAGGCTAGATATAAGGATTGTTCGTAGGGAAATGTAAGGAAGGAATCACAGTTTAATGCTAATATGACATTGGGACAAGGTTCGTAATTAGGAAATGTGATCAGATGAAGTGGATGATAACAGTCTCGATTCCCCATTTTCCAAACTTCTTCATAGTATATATTTTGGACTCAATTCCATCCGATGTATGAATTCTGATCATTAGACAAGTTCAAGTTATCAATAATTATAGATATGTTTCCACACGATGCAAGATTGCTAGGCAAAAGACAATTTCCGTAGTTTTATATCATTAAATATATACTTTTTTTCTTTTCATCAATTTTTGTCATAATTTTTAGATATTGTATTATAAGTAAAATGGGTTTTAATTCGAAAAAAAAAAATTCCAGATTCATTTAGAATTAATTTCACCTCACATTTTATTTTTCAAATGAACACTGGTAACGAAGGTAAGACCTTGAATTTAATTGAAATTAACATAGCTTTTTTTCTTTCTCTCTTCTTGAAATAAACATATTGAAAATGACTTAAAATTAGTTTTAATACAATTTCTGTCATATCACGAATTATTATTCACTTTCCAATCCTCTTTCTTTTTAATATTCTTTTTTTTAAACCAACGGGAGAGGTCTCTTCAAAACATTTTCGCGAATCGCAAACTCTCTGATAAATTTAGGTAAAAATAGTATACTAAATTTCAGAAGTCTTATTCAAATTGCTCTTGAGTTATCTATTTCGGAGATAGACAGACATTTTTCAAAAATGTGTTTTTTGAACTCTGGAAAGAATAAAACATGGAGATTCGTCAAAATTTCCGGTAAATTTTTTTTTTGACGATTGCTATATATTTTCTATACTGCATATATACGAGAAAATAAAAATAAATAAGTGGTTGCCAATTGTCTAAAGAAATTTTATATTTTTATTTTTTCCTAATGAAAGACTTGCGTCCGCTAACTTTTATTTCTAATAGAATTGATTAATCTTTATGATGTTAGTAACTACTAATTCGTAGAATATATATATATATATATAATATATCCTTTTAAGAGAAACCATCCAATTTAGAAAGTGTTTAGACTTTTTATTTACATTTCGACGCCAACAAAACATCTGGTGATTTCACCACCTTCTGCCTACATTCTTAGATTACCGGTACGAGGGTAATTTTGAACTCACTAATTAGACCATAAAACATACGAAGTGAATAGTTATGCATGCATTGCGAATGCAAAGGCAGAATTTATTAGCAGTTTCAGTGACGCATCTTTACCGAACTTGGCAATTCAACAGGTAGCCGAGCAATCGGAAACACTGGACAGGTGAAGCAAAAGGCAAGGAAAGAGCAGGGTTGCCGATCTTCGAATTCGTTTCTCGCCAAATCGGGAGATATTACGCAATCGGGTTGGGATCTTTCTTGGAATGAAATTGAGATTCTTACTTATAAATGGAATTATTTTTTTTTCCATTTGCAGTTCTCAGATTATATCGTTTGTTTCTATCTTTTTTTAATTAAATAAATTTTTGAGCGATATATTTAATTTCCTTTTCAATTTATGGCAATTAATTTCATGAAAAATTAATATATTTATATTTGACTTTTTAAATTAGATTTATTTTTCTGTGGATTCTTACTAATTATAATATTAAATCTGCAAATGGAAGTGAAAGTAATTTTGATTCAGATAATTCTCATTTTTTAAATAAGACATACCTGGAAAAAAGTTTTAAAATATTTCATATTGAAGTAGGTTTTTTAAAAATATATTGGCATTTATATTGAACATCGATATTTTGTGTTATCAAATACATTAAAAATAAATCATATAAGAGTAAAATATTACATATCATCATATTCTTATAAAATAAAAGAGAGAATTTATCATTTTTTTTAATGTTTGGAGTACAATTTTAAGCATGAAATTTTATTTTTATTTTTTACATGCTTATCCTTAGGTTCCTCAATTTGCATATTTTCTGATAAATTTTATAATTTCAATTTGAACAACTTTTATGTTATATATATCTGGTATTTTTTAAGAGTGGTTTTTTGTATTTAGATCATATGACTTCCCTTATTTGGATTTCAAGAATTTTTGTTTTTACATATTTTTATCATGTCCTTCTCTATGTCCTGTTCGTCTAAAGGCCCATTTCCCAATTCGAGAATTTACGTAGTAGCATATGCGACTCGTTTTCTAAATTTTTTAGAAAGTAAAAAATAACAGTAATATAAGAAAAATGCAATTAAATTATAATGGGTGTTGATTATTAATAATAATTTTTATTGTTATTTTTTCCATTCTTTTTTTCGAATGAAATATGAAATAATCTGTTCTTTTTGTAGAGGACATTTTTCTATTTCTCACTTTTCTATTCACCTGGTGTAATAATAATAATAATAATAATTTGTAGAAAAATTATATTTTTCTTAAAAATATAAGCATATTATATTTACACAAGCTAAAAAATATAAGCACATTATATTTTCACTAAAATATCAGCATATTATATTATTCACCTAAACTTTAAAAGTGGCACTCAGAGCAATTTTAAGAGTGCAAGGAAGTTTACAGAAACTTCTTTAAAAATTTTCTATATTTATAAAGTTTAAAAACAATTATTAAAAATTTTATGCTTACAGTTGAATCAAACGAATAACTGATGTTTTAAAAATATTTTCCAATCTAAATTAACTGTAAAATTTTCTTAATAAAATTGAATCCCCTCTCCTACCGTTCGAAAAAGAAAAATTGCGAATGGAAAAAGTTCAGAAATCCATCGCCAACTGCAATAAAAATTGCCAAAAATATGAAAAGCTGCCAAATGTAGCAATCAAACTTCGCCAAAAAATAAAACTGACGATCCGGAGATTTACTATTCGCTAACCAATGGGAGTCCTCAACAGGCGAAACGTCATCGGAAGCAATGTGTTGGGAGGAAGAGGGGGAGAGGATGAAGGAAACATCATCAAAACCATCAATAAAAAAATGAAATGGGGGGAGGGAGAAAAAGATGGAAGGGGGGAACTGAAACCAAACTTTTTCCGAGCCGTCTGTCTACTATTCTACCTTTTGATATTTCGAGTCGGGCTTTTGAAGGCTGTAGACGTAGACTCGCAGAGCTGGTATACCGAGTCGGTAGTTCATTCTATATCATACGCGCGCTTTTCTAAACTCGTTTGTCGCTCAGTGTTTGGAATCTAGTTGATGTGCGATTGATTTGGTTCGATCAAGGGATATTTTTATTGAATGTTTGCCATCTATTTAATTCCAAATCGACTGCCTATTTATGAACTAGGGTGACTTTTTGGAGAGAATTTTTTTTAATGTGCATGTGTAACTTTTTTGAATTTTATAAAGTGGTGTTGTGTCTACCAAGTAGTTGACATTACCGGCATTGAATTTGACTCAAAAAAGATTTTAATGTGCATTGAAACATGGCTGGATTACACACCAATGAAAAGTAAGCGATATTTGTTTGTATGAATTTTATTATTTAATTTTCCGTTCGCCCAATCGATTAAAATGTTACTGTCTAATACCTGAAAATTCGCTCTTAATTACATTGGAGATTTAATTTTAAAAAATAGGATTTAATTTTTTCCCCTAATTTTTGCTGTTAAGAAAGATAATTATTTATATTTTCTTGCATTTACCACAAATAATTAAATTTGAACATATTATTTAATTTTTCTAAAAGAATTTCAAATTTTATAACATTTTTCTCGTTTAGTTATGCAAATCAGACGAGTGTTTCCAAATATCTTTACGAATATAACGTATAGAATTTTTAAAAAATAAATGTATATGAGGCAAAAATGGGCAATTGTCATTAGTAGTATATCAAATTATATTTTCTAACAATTTTTTTGCCGGGTTTCTTCGTAAAAATTATATTTTTCAAGCTTATTTCCAGTGAAAATTTATCCACATTTATTGCAGCTGAATCATTTTAATAATTTTTTATATTGAAAAGTTTAAACTAGCATTTAGTTTAGTTTTGCTTCATATACTTTAAAATTCTATTTCGAAAAGAAAAAGAAGAAATTCTTGCGTTAATTTTTGAAATAAAAGACAAAGCAATATATCTTTTAAATTTCCTAACTTTTTTAAAGTTGCATTTAAATGATTTTTTTTAAAGTTTTACCTTTTGCTCCGTGTATAAATAATTTTGCCTTCTTTTACGTTCTGCATTCAAAGTTATACTATGCCGTTTTATCGATTATTTGCTTTTCTATTTCCAATACTTTCAGTTATGTATCTTTTTAATTTTTCTTCTTCTTTTATGGACTTTGGTTATGCAGCCTCTAATATATACTTTCGAATCTTTTTTTAACGCTTATCATCTGTGAATTTTCTTTTAAAGCGAAGCTCCTCAGCAGAAAGAATCGATAAGAAAGAGAATCTTCAAAAAGGAAAAATAACAGTTGTACTGCAAAATCAGCGCGAACCGAAGTTGTTTTTATCAAGTTTATGCTTCTTAAACAATTGGTGTTTAAACTTCTGGAAGTAATACAATAAGACATTGATTGAGTGGTGTTTTATCAATGTGAGAGATATTTTCTTATTATTATTTTTGGTTTCCATCCATAATAAAAAATTGCAGACAAATAAAAAATTTAAATCATTCATTTAGCTAAAATATATATAAGCTTTTTTTACCACTAAATATTTACCGTTTTATTTTTAGTGTTTCAGTACTTAAAAAGGAAAATTATTATTACTTGCACAGTAAATGCATTGAAGACGATTTTTTAAAGAATAAATTCTCACGTTGAATTTTAAAAATACATCATGTGAAATTGTCATTCTTTTATATATTTTTTATTGTTATGTCAGTTTTATTGATTTTAAAGACAGGAGCGACGTATAAGTTGTGTTCGTTTTCATTTTTTCTCTATTTAACAAATTTTTGCGAAAACTTTCATTTAGAAGTTTTTGCACAGTTGGTTTTGCTTATATTTATTTTAAAATTGGAAAAAAGGCAACGCAGTTAAGTTTTTTTTTCCCTTAGTCAATCTTTTCCACCTCTGTTACTTCCTTAAAACATCGGTCATTAACTATTCAGTGGCTTTAGATGCATTAAGTTAAACTAATTTAGGAGCCCTACTTCGTTATATACAATATTATACTTCTATCAATCTTTATATTATTTAAATAGTAAAGTGATTTAAATAAGACACTAAATAATAAACGGGAAACTCTGAGACATTATAGAATTTCTTTGCTGAAATATGTGATAATAATTTTCTTCTACTATTTCGATTGTAAATTTTCTACAAATATAAAGTTTCTTATTCAATAATCAATAATTTTATGCAATCAAGTTTTATATTAGTGTATTTTTAAAAAAAAATGATTGAAGTGTTTATTAGTCATGTTATTTAATAAGAAATAAAGCTATTCTTTTTCTTTAAATCTTCATATAAGAGCATTAATTGTAAGGGGGAAATGTTATGGTTCATTTTTTTAATCTCCCGTTTTGTCTTTATATATTAAAATGATTTTTCTTAAATAAATTGAATGATAGTCATATCATATAAGAAAGATGTGTCCTTTCAAAAAGCGTTATAATATGAAATTTAGGCAAATTTAGAATTTTTTTAAGTGAATTATTACAAGAGGTATTGAATTATTATCTTTCAGTTAAAGATCCCCAGTCCGATATACATGTAGAACCGAATTTGATTTACATGGAATCCGTGTGTAATTACTACACCTCCGCCTATAAGCAGAAAATAAGCGCAATTTTCACCTCATTTAATATCACTCCTCTTCCTCTACTGTGGGCAGCGGAATAAAGCCACCTTTGCCTGGCCCCAACAAATTACCCCGCTGTATTCCGCATATTATGAAAATTCTTGCACTTTTTCTGTTTAATAGTGAAGTATAAATCTGTAATATATTTTACACTATAAATTCTTCGTAACAAGGAAAAAAGGTACTCGGCGAATAGATTTTTATGGAGATCATTTTCATAATTTGCGCTTTAATGCCACGGATGGTGGTTTCGAAGACATAGATGACACATTGAGTTTTAAGCTCATTTTTTCCATCACGGGAAGCACACATTATGTACAAGCAGAAGCGACGAGCACAACACAGAACGACACAAAACGGAATTATGAAAAGCTGATGAAGCTTTTATCCCTGTGTATATATACTTTTAGATTTTAATAGAGATCTTTAATATACGTCAATTATATGTACATCTCATGTAAGGGAGTCGTAGGGATTTTTTAAAGGAATGTGCTTAGCTGGACAGTTTTTATCCCATCAATCAGAGGGTAGGAATTTGTCGGCTTTTAGCCGATTTACCAATTTTATAAAGCTTCTGTTGAATTAATTAACTACGACAAGCGGAATGGACAAGTGGATGGATTACGAAATAAGAGAATAATTTTAAAATGAAGTTACTATGGCTAAATTAAGATCAAAATTAGAAAATTAATTAGGGTTTAAATTAGAGTTTAAAATATCATTACATATATATTTATATATACTCTTTCGTTCCTTTACAGTAATATGTTTTCACTTTCCATCGAATCTTCCGTTCTATCTTAATACCGATTTGTTCTTTAACTAAAAAGAAGAATTTTAGAGAAAATTTAACATGCATCTTTATCTTGAAGAAACATTGTAACAGTCTGACATTTCATCGTAAGTCTGTATAATCTGATGACTAATAATGCCATCAACCCGCCTGCAGTGCTGCGGCATGAAACCAAAGGGAAAAAGAAAAATCCTCTTTTAATCCATTTCCGAGTCGGGTTTGTAAGCTGGCTTAGCTGTCACGACAGTGGCAGGCTTAGCGCGGAATGATAAATGTCGAGAGGGATTTGCGAAACATCCCAATCCTTTTTGGTGGGAAAAAGCATCCATATTTTTACCTTAAGGCATCTCACGAAATCGGCAACTTGGGAGAGAGAGAGAGAGAAACAAAAAGAATTGCCTTAAAGACATACAACATTTGCCACTCACTATCGTCCCAAAATGATTTTCGAAGGACAAAATGAGGAGAACTAAACACTTCATCTGGAGGACTTGTTAAAAGGCTTCCCAACAAAAGTCGTCATCCCCCAAGGTGTTATTACTATTAGGACTTCGGGTTTTTCTTACTGTTTCTGGTTGCTTCGGTTGGGTTACTCTTTGTGTCTAGCAAAGCGAGGCGCTTAGAAATGATAATGGACGTTAGATGCATGAGAAGTGATGTTAAGTGTATGCCTCGAAAGGGGGGGGAGGAACAGCGTTTAATTTCTTTCAGGGAGGGTGGTGAGCACCCTAGGAGACGTGAGCAAAGAATGGAATCGGTCCTTGAACTTTGTTCTCCGCTTATTTGGGTATGGGCACGATTTTGATTGCTAAATTATTTCCGAAACATTATACTGATTAGCGAAACAGCCGTGATATATCTACCTGTTAACCTTCAACTACATCAAAGCACTCATTGTCTACTGATTTTCATTAGATATTAGTAGAGGAAATATTTTAAATGAAATTTTCTAAATATAATTAATAGTTACAATCGGAATTGTATTTGAAATGTATTAACTAACTCACATTGACTTATGAAACTAAGTGTGGCAAATTCATTAGTTAGACATAGGAGATGCTAGCCGGCTTTCTGGCACAGAGGTATCGCGTCTTCCTCTTATTCTGGGAGTACCGGGTTCGAGTCCCGGTTAGGGCATTGGTGTTCTTCTGTGTGCTATCTGTGAGATGTGTGAATGTGTTATTAACATAGGCAGCAATCTTTCCTATCCAGTCATGGGCCTGGCTTAGCACTGTTGACCAATGGGGGCATGCAACAACAGGAGATGTTTATTAAATATAGAATTATCGTAACAAGAGAATGCTGTTGAGTGTGCGCAGTTTTTGGATTTGTGATAAATTCTGTCATTTTTCAAGCCTTGACCAAATGTTTTCCACGGAGGGTGGTAATTATCCTAATAACTGGGAGCAAAGAATAGAATCATCCTTGAATTTTATTCACCCCTTATTTGGATATGGGCATGATTTAAATGCTAAATTATTTGAGAAATATTACACTAAAAATGAATTAATATGCATATTCGTTAATATTTAATTTCTGCTGATTTTCAGTTAATGTTACGTATTTGGATATTTTTAATCACCTTCATAATTGCAATTGAATAACGTCAAATTCATGATTGAAATTGAAATTTTATTTTGAATATCTTAGTTACATTTGATAAACTGAATTAATTAATAAAACTAAGCACGAAGTGCCTAAAAAATATTGCTTGACAGATTCTGTGAAAACCAGAGGACGCTTTTTAAATATAACTTAATAGCAATAGGAAAATATCTGATGGAGTATTTGGAAATTACGTAAGAGCTATTTTCGTATTCTTTCGTATTCAGATACCTTGAAATGGTACCTGAGACGTACCCTCGCTTCCAGAATTCCACGCCACTTTAATGAAAGGCATATGGTCCTAACAGTAACATTTGACTTTCGCCAGAACAACGGATACGGTAGACGCTCTTGCAAAATCGGATTTTGGAAAATTTTGGAAATCTGTTGTCTATATTTTTTAACTAATAACATCAAACCACCACGACTTATAATATGAAAGAAAACTGTCAACGACTTGGCAAAGGAAGAAAAGATAATAGGCTTAATAGCCTAAATGTATGTGTTTATACTGTATTATGCATAAAACACGTTCTTTATATAGACATATTTTTTAAATAAGATATTAATGTAATTGGAAATTTCTTTAAAATTTAATTAAAAATTATGTAACTATTTTATAGTTTTCCTGAGATTCATCTGATTTCAATTTAGTAGCAGCATCTTCTTTATATATAACTTTTCTTAGTTTGTAGAAGTCGAAGCGTGAACGCGAAACTACACGACTCTCACTTAGAAGGTCATCGAATAATGTCCCCCAAGAAAGATAATAAGGAAATATACCTTGATGTTAATAAGGCAATGCCATCTGTTGTATCAAAAGAGAAGGTAGTATAGCTATACAACCGCGTTTAAGTTCTAAATATAACAATTACACTCAAGTTTTTTTCGAACTGTGATTTTTCAAGTTAATTAAAACTTTTCGAAATACTTGATTGATTAGAAAAGAATTTCATAGAACACTTGTTAACAGTGTCAATGACGCGCTATTAATTTAAATGATGACCGATAAACAGTGATTTATATTATTAATTTATAATCAATGAGAATTCTCCTCAAATATAGTAATACTGTCCTGTCATGTGTAAAAGCGGCATTTTTTAAATACAATTTCCAAAATAATAAATGTTTTATATTATTTGCAGATAATTGTGTACTTAAAATACGGTAGTGTCAGCAAAAATTTAAATTATTTGCCATGTCATTTTTTTCGGAAAAAATCTGCTGTTAAATCTGCCAGTTTAGGCAGATTTTAACAATTTAAATCTGCCTAGACTGGCATGATAATAAAGATTGAGTTACCTACTTTATTATTTCTTTAAGAAAATTTTAAATTGTCGCTTTTTTTCAGCATAAGTATATTATAAATGGAAAAGAATAATGATAAACTGGTTTTAGAAAATTTAAATAAGCATAAAAGAAGCAAAATTTTTCATTTATTGCATCCTAAGTTTGTTTTCTTTTGCGCATGGAACTATTTCGAATACTCCCTTCTAATAGAAGAATTGTTAGTATTTCCGTCGTTAAATTCATCAGCCGTTTGTTTATCTTCCGTTTGTTTTTCTTACTGAAAATTCGGGGTAAAATAAAACAATTTGTGACTCAAGAGTTGGCAATTTTTCCTCTAATTCTGACAGGAAGGTTGTTTATTTTATTTTTTGTGAATTTTAAATATTTTTCATCTCAGTAATGGCGTTTTTTTTATTTATTTTTATTTTTGCGAAATTTTAACCGAATTGGGAAGGAATAAAATTGGAAGTTTTTTTTTTCTTAAAAAGGAACTTCCTGTAACAAATGGTGAGAAAGTTTCTTATTTTATGTTACATCTAAAATTTTATTTACCTTTGAAAGTCTTTCTAAATTAAATATCCAAACTTAAATTGAAGTAAAAAATAGATTTAAATATTTTTTAAACTATTATTACAGTATATTTCATTCCTTTACATAAATCTATTTCAACGAAATGTACGTTATACGATATGAAACTCATTACCAGTTATCTAATTGCAACTCATTTGATAAAAGCGGACACATACCGCAGATATTTCTAGATACCGTAAAAAAAAGCATACATTGTAGAATTATTTCTCCGTTTCACGTGAATACTAGAATAGAGTTTAGAGTCCAACGCATGGACAGGACGCATCATTTCTTTCAATTGCCACATCCACTGTGTAATGACTTAAAAATTTAAGCAATTATCACAGCAATACTTTTCTCCGTGTAAATATATTTCACCAAGCATGCTTTCAGTGACACAACGCTGTTTGGCTACAACTTCAGGTAAATAGTGTAATAAATATTGCGAAAACCTCTCTGATATGATACCACAGGTATTTCCTAAATCCGGAAGAAGAAAAAAACACATTCTATTTGCGGAATCATTGCTTCAGTTTCACGCGAGTGGCATATGCTAAGACATAGAGCTCGAAGTCCAAGACAAGGACATGGTACATTATCTTTACCTTCTCTTCTTTCTTCATTTATTGTCGCTACAAGATAAAGACTCTAAATGATTAGAAAGAGAAACCTTATCAGGAAGAGGGACACCTGAGATAACGCAGACCACCGCTGAGTTTTTATCAGCTTGACATAGCTCTGTAAACTTTCACTTGCATTGTTTTTTATGGTAAAGAGGGATGTGGGTTCGGAATGTTTAAGTACGACTGTCTGAGGAAGTTTTTTTTCCTCGAGTGCCTGTCATTGTTGTGGGGGTCAGACTCGAGGATCATCGCGTTCGATAGATAACTCGCAAACTATTCAATATCATGGCCAGGAAGAATTGTGATCCGTTACTGTGAGAAATATTGGAAGAGATAGCGCAGAGTTATTAGGCTTTGCAATCTTAATTTCTTAGGCATCAGCATGTCAG
>JAOUZG010017227.1:1558223-1587872 GCA_026289955.1 Argiope argentata | reverse complement strand
GTAGTGCTGTCAATCTTTACTTGATATAAAACTATAGAGGATCATCATACTCGATAGATAACACGCAAACTATTCAATATCATGGCCAGGAAAAATTGTGATCCGTTACTGTGAGAAATATTGGAAGAAATAGCGCAGATTTATTAGGCTTTATAATCTTAATTTCTTAGGCATCAGCATGACAGTGGGGTCTTCTTGAAACTTACTTCGAATTTCTTAGAGGTCTTTTGTAGATAGTGCTGTCAATCCTTATTTGATATAAAACTAGTGAGGATCGTAACGTTCTATAGATAACGCGCCAACTATTCAATATCACGGCCAAGAAGAAATGTGTTCCGTAACTGTGAGAAATGTTTTAATAGATAGCGCAGAGTTATTAGGCTGTGCAATGCTAATTCTTTAAGAATCAGCATGTGAGTGAAACTTTGCTTATCAGCTTCGTGAAACTTAGTCATACTTCGCATTTCTGAGGCGGCGTTTCAACGACTCGTAAATCTTGCCTGGGCACACTTTCCTCCTTTGCCCTTTTCTTACGTTTTTCCGGGGTGCTTTTATGTCTGTCCAGTTTTCAGACAAATTATCTTTTAGAGGACTTTTGTATGTAGTTAATCTTTACCTGATATAATATTAACAGTAAATTTTTACTTAATATAAAACTGTCAATGCATGAATATTAGTCAAAGCAGAATGCACATTTTTTTTCATTATTAATCATTTCCATATCATTTTCTGAGACTCTTTCATAAATCTTGGGTTTTTCCTCTCATCAGTTATCAATTTCTCATGGTTTGACTCTCATAAGTTGAGTTCCAACGACCTGTGACCATATGGATATAGTCATAAATTTTTCAATTGACCCAATGTATGACCATCTTCACTTGTGGACATTGATTCGAAATGTCCCTCAAATGGTCAGTAAACTGAACAGATATGAAAGAATCCCGGAAAACCACCTGAGAAGGGGAAGAGGGGAAAATGTGCCTCTCTCCAAACGCGCACAGGTCATTGGAACGGGTGACAAACGGAAATCTGCTTACAGTTTGATGCATCAATTGCAATAGTTGACAGTTGATAATCAATTACAATAGTGACATATTCGTCTGTTGTAAAAATATGGATTGCGTTCATTTAGTGAATTTTTTATAGGTTTCTTTATGCATTTATATGATACATACTTTTTCACGTTTCATGAATTTTAAGGCGAAGTTATACAATGGATGAAACTCATATGTAATATCGAGGAATCCGTATTAATGTCTCGTCAGACGTCTCTAATATAATGTTTCTTTTCTTATCAATATAGTGAAAAAGATAATATTTCAAATTTATATAATGCAGAGTTAATTAATGATTATTTTTTCGGATTATCTTGCTTATATTAAGTTTAAACTTCGTTATTTATTTGTCTCTTTGTTTTCATTGCAAAGAATAAATAACTTTTTATCACAACTACATTTTTTCTTCGTATCTCTAAAATATAAATCAATAAAATACTTAATGCTATCGCGTTATTAAAACAACCTAATTTATTATTTATATATTAAACATTTTACCTATTATAAGTTGAAATTGAGTAAAATATTCTGCCTTATAGATGTATATCAAGAAATTTGTTAACTTTTTTATTATACCTTATTTCACTAAATCAGTCTATGAAAAGTAGAATATGGTATTAATAAATTTTTTCCTCTTAATCGTTATCAGTGGCTTATCAATTTTATTCAGAGTATGATATTATTTTTTCACCCTTTTAGTTTATTTTTTATAAAAAGAGAATAAATGTAGTAAAATTTTATTTCCTTGACGTCCCACAAGACTAGAATATTTATGCCTTAGTCCCCTAGATCGCTATGACCCTGCACTTCATAATGATATATGGTATTACTTTTCTCATAATCAAAATTCGCATAAATATAATTTTAAGTCTAAATCTTGCGAGTAGTCATATATTTCTTAATTCTAAGTAACTAATTCATAAATATGGCAATAATTCAAATTAGATCCTCTGAAATTGTTATTAACACCATTAAAACGCCGGCGAGTTCTCTAACTGGGAAAAAAATGTTGAATAAATTACACCCATAATCCAACTCTCACCCGTAAAATAATTATGAGCCACTTTTGTTTTATCTAACGTCCGTAACTTAACCACTGGTACCACTCGTTCTCGTTTTGAAACGGAATCTTTGCAACAAATAACTACTACCTCCGTCTGCTACCTGTACCCAGTAACTTGGATTGCAATCCAGATGGATAACTTGACGTAATTCAGTTCACACGATTACGCAGTGGTAACCAGACGGCTTGTACTCAAAAGCATTTCTGTGACGAAAGAGTAAGAACGGTTCTCTAAACGAGAGAAGTTGAAAAAAAGGAACATAACTTGAGGCTTGAACCTCCTTTCTTTCCGAGTACACTAACCTTAGTTTAACCCAAATTCATCTCAGACGGCCATCCGTTGTAGCTCATCCTTTTTTGCGAGCCAATGTCCTGCAAACACGGTTCCTTTGAAGTTGTAAACAGCTAATTTTCGATGGACGACTGAAATAAGTGAAATATAGCAGCAGTTTTAGGATTGCAGTTGTTGTACTGAAGAATTATCACATTAAAAAGTCGTGTCTCCAAATTCATTCAAATCGATGCAAAACGTTTTTTCGTTTGAATTTTAAGTATTTTGCTAAAAAGAAATAAGAAGTAAAATGTTTGAAATTTTTTAACGTGCGTGAACATGATGTTGTTTTGGTTAGGATGTTTTGATATCCAGGGCCTGACTAAGGCAGGGGCATACGGGGCAGCTGCCCAGGGCCCAACATAAGTGAGGACCCCCAAATCTACTAGAAATTTTATTTTTGTTTCCTTTTTAACGAATATTCTTCATTGCTAAAGTAGTGAAGCAAAGGGGCCCCCAAAGTAGTTTTTGCCCCGGGCCCCAACTGAACTAAGTCGGGCCCTGTTGATATTTCCGAAATTTCAGGAAAGCAATATTTTTACCTGCTTTTACCAGTATTGCATTATTATTATGTATGATTTAATGAAAGCAGTTGCGTTTTTAAAAGGTTGACGAAGAACTATGACATTATAGCTGTTATTTCTTCTCAAAATCTATCGAGTTCCCAAACTTTGTTTGCCAGCTAGAAAAATTGAAAATAAAACTTTAAAAAAAATTATGTATAGAGAGGGGGGGTTAGAGACCCATACAGAAGTCTCGTGATTGTTTTTAAACCGGTTAAAAGTGGTTAATGATTTAAATTAATTAAGATAAATAATGACTGAAAAATAATAATATTCCCTCGGGATAGCTTGAAATTTAAAATCGATTTTATTAAAATTTTTGTTTTATTTTTCTTTATGTTATTTCCTTGTATTATTTCGTTTCATATAAACAGCTTTTCATTGTTCGCATTCTGTCAGGTGCTGACATTCAGCTGTGCATGTTTCAATTTGTTTACGCTTTTTCCTTTCGAATTACCAATTCAATTTATTCCTTTACCTTAGCAGTTAATATTTTAATTTTTTTCCTCAGAAATATGTACTTAAACATAGTATGCTATCGTATCATATATATTACGATATCATTATATATATTTGCCATGCTTCAAAATGAATCATAAAGATCTTAACTGTGTTCTTTTAAATCTAAACTAATTTAAAACAAAGTAACCATTGTTTCCTATAAGATATCATCTTCCATTGTATTGTATCCTAACCAATTCATTTAAATTTTAAATTCCTATGAGCGCGTAATTGCTTCGATATGCCTGTTAAAATATCTGAAATAAATTCTAATTGATTTAGCAACTAATTTTCTGCATTAATGATTTTTTTTATCACATTCTTTTCCATTTTGATAACATCTAATTGGTAAAAGCTTTCCTCTATTTACTAATCCTTCATGACATATTTTTGTCCTGACATTGTTCATTGAAGTACAAAAATATGAACTAATTATTAAACCAGTTTAATGTAATTTACTTTATTATGCAAATTTATTGATTCAAATTTTTTCCCCTAATTTAAAATTAAAGCTGTATGCATAATTTTTCAATTTTGTTTCTATTTTGTTTGAATGATTTTTTGAAATTTACTTTGAATTGTTAAGTTTCTTAAATTTATGTTGAACTTTTTTTTAATTTCCATTGATTTATTTTTTTAAAATTAACATCTAATATTTAAAAATTTACATTAAATAGGAACAACATAATTTCACAAAATATTTATTGCGTTATTCGTCCTTCTTGAGCAAATTTTATATTTTGTGAATTTTCACATTTTTTAAACTACTTGTATACCAATGATGTGTGGGGTTCTTTGGAAGTTCCTAAGCTTGGGAGGGGGCGGTCATCTTCCATTCGGCTGAAATGATTAGTGGGTGACAAAGTATGTAGAGTAAAATTGTTAAACATAAATTACAGTGTAAGGGTTGTTAAATCCTAGAAATTGATGAAAATACATATGATTAACTAACACAAGGAAACAAGTAAGGATAAAAACTATTTAACACCAAAAATAATTAAATAAAATTTTTTAAAAACGCCTAAGAAGAATCTTTAAATTTACATTAGGATTTTATATTGAGTCCTGATAACTAGTTCTTATATACGATTTTTATACATGATGGAGGGAGGGATATTATGTTGTTTCAGATTTAATAAATATTTAAAACAGCTAATTTATTTATCTGTAATGCTGTGAAATATTTTCAGCTTAATTATATCATTTTTTTAAAGAATAGAAACGCGTTTTATAAGACTTTTTTAGTATAGCAAATAAACATAATAGCCTTTCAATATTCTTTATTGTTGCAGAAAACATACGTTGTCTTCATTTTTAATATCAATACAGATGTCATCCCCAGATTGTTTTAAAGTGCCATAATAATTGAGAAACAGCTGTCTGTGTTGCCAAAATACTTAATTCAAAACAGGGTTACCATCAATTATTAATTTCGCTATTTCTAATCAATGAAATAAGACTGCCAATCTTATTCATTCCCCATTGTTATAATTGCGAGCTGTTCATCACAAATTAATTCTGTAGGACAATTAGTCCTTGGATGTTATTTTTGACACCAACCACATCCGGGACAGAGTTTATGCGCATTTCTATATATATTCTCAGTTCCTGTTTCGAATTTTTACATCTAACGGAATGGCAACCACATGTGCATTCGAGGCGTCCGCCCTTTTTTATTGCCCTGCCATCGGGAATTAATCAGTCCTCCGTGGCAACCACTGACTGCGAATGCGTAATAATTACTGCCAGGAGCTTCTCTGCTGCACCCAGGGAGTCCACCCTTGTTGGTTGTTCTAATGCAAACCAACTTTAGGGTAACAAGACGTCTAGGGTTGAGGTGGTGATATTTCCTGGATGCAAAGAGGTCGACAACCTCACCGAGATAGCAATTAAGGATGTGTTTGATTAAAATTTTTAAGAAAATTAAGTTTTGTTTTTCCTAGTCACATGCTTTTAGAGATTCGAGTTTCCATTCTTGTTAGAGCAGTCGGGGGTCTTCTTTTCCATTCAAATGACAATGTTCGTAGGAGAATATCGAATGGTACTTGATATTCATTATAGCAATCAGGAAGTGATTACGTGGAATTTTCATTTGTTTTTAGATTAGAATTAATGGTATGGTATTCAGGACACTGCCGTTCTAAGTGTTGATCTGGATAATATATTTTTACAATTTGGCAGTTCCTTAATTTTCTTGCCTTTTAATTTTATTTTTGTTGTTTCTAAAGGTACTTGTCATGGACAAGCTCCCTGACTTTTGTCAGTGATTTTAAGCCGATTGAGCGTCTCTTGTTTTGAAGTAGCGCCAACTAGGTCCAAGAGTACGTGTTAACTATCCATTCATCAAATTCGCTTGCACAGCCTCTTTTTGTAGTGGGGTATATTCAGATACCTTACAGATAGAACACAGAAGTACAACTTTGCCCTAGCCAGAACTCGAACTCGGGACGCCCAGAACACGAGTAAGACGCGCTACTCCTATGGCAGGACGCTGGCAATTTCAATGTAATGATCTTGAATCTGTAACTTTAATTTCTTCACAAAAAGAAAATAATACAATAATTTTGTCTGTTTTTTAAAATAAATATGCTGTTTCAGTATGTTAGCCTCTTCTTATTATAAAAAAATATTTCTGTTGGTCGTAAATTACTTTATTTTTTGCTTACGAATAATTACAATCCTATCTGTTCATGGAATTAAAAGCTTGGTCTTATCTGTTTCATTCTTTAAAAAAAAGCCACATTTTATTTAAATTATTTTTTTACATTTCTTTATATAAAACGATTATAGTATTTAAAGTAAGATTATAATTAATATGATTTGATTAATTACATTACCAACCAAAATTCTACTTATGATTTTGCTACTGTTAGGACAAACAGATAGAATGGATTTCTTAACACAAAAAGTACTCATTTAAATGTACGCTAAATCATTTGTATAAGTAATTTCTGGATTTAAAAACAAATGTAGGAAAATCGCAGTCAATTGAATTGTTCTCATATGACTACTAATATCGATGTTTATCGGGATAATCTTGGCCATTTTTTTTCCAGAAATTCCGGAAGTCACTAGTCGCTTATTATATGACCAAAACAAACCCCAACAGGGAAAGAATGCGAGGTAATTAACTGATTCTCATAAGGATCCATTTTTCACTTTAGTGTTCAATTAAACTTAAAAACTACCCCGTTCCTGGATTAAAAAGATTTTATCGGCCCATTCCAGACTTGTTTAGCAACCACGAGAATTTCGATCGCAGTTCCTGGTCTTCGCCACACTCTTTGAATGCTCGCTGACCATACACAGGCAATTGTCAAAGAGCTCAGATTTGGTCGTAATGGGCCGCGCAATTTTCTTCGGCATTTCTTTTTTGTCAAAGAGGAAAAAGACAGCAGCGACCGATGTACTTTCCTCACCAGATCTGGCTAACTATTTCGAAGTGGTCACGCACGCTTGCCCAATCTTCTTCCCCGACTTAAGCCACGGTGAAGTCTTGTATTTACATAAGCCACCATTAACCAAAAGCTCATGCTCGTTGACTCTGTCAATCCTCGGGAAAGAATTTATAGCCTTCTCACCTTTCATGAAGCCACTCAATCGGGATTGTCTCAAAGAATAGCTGTCCCCTTTCAAAAAAGCACTTCCAATCCCTTAGCGTGGTGTCATAAACCAAAGTTTTTTTCTGACGTAATGCAGCATTTAAGTTAATTATTGGCGAGCGTTAACAACTGGAAATAGGATTAAAACTGACATTGAAGGCATCAGAACTGAACCGTGTTGCGTTGGTCTTCTGTTTTTGTTTCGCTTGGGTTTTATTCTCTGGAGGATGGGTGAATGAAATGCTGAATATATCCTTCTTTGGTTTGTTCCGTTTTCTTCCTGTTTCTGTTCTTAGGTACTGCCACTGACTCAGTTGCGGAATTACCGTTGAATCAGCAATTGTATTATCATTGGGGTCATTATGCGGAGAGCGTTCTGTTTGTTGTAGGTATTTGAATTTGAGGAATTCCTGTATTTTTTTTAAATATGTGAGTCACTTTTTCTTTAATGGCATTATAGAAAATTAATTTCGTTAATTTCTTTGATGACTCCTATTTTCAAAGAACATAGTAAGCTTTTAAAGCCTTGTGTCGTCTTATTGAGACATATTTCGTCTGTGTTCTTTGCCCCAACTAGTCACTGTAAGGTAGTAAATGCTAAGTAACAGTTACAGCAATCTTTGACTCTTGTAAACGAATGATCTTTGTGCGCTAGTCTAAAAATATTTTTGCAACTCTTAAAATGTTTTTGCAACAATGGTGAGTTTAATGTATATTTTGTAGAATTTTATTATAGATATTTTTTTCACTTTCTGTATTGATTGTTTTTCTCAATGAAATAAAAAATTCAAAATTCTTAAAATTTATTTAAAATATTCATTGATATATAATACAACGTGTTGTGTGCTGTTACATCATATTTTAATACTATAGAGTATTATTGCGCAATTTTATGCGGCAAAAAGTAATTTTTAATTTATTCTTCGATTCTCTACTTTTAAAAATAATTAATTGAAGCTGAATTGGTATTTTGATATTTGAGAAGGTTATGAACTACTAAAAATAAACACCCTTAACTTAATATCAACTTATAAATGTCATAAATTATTTGACCATTATTTTTTATATTATTTAAAATGTTACATTTTTTTCTGATTTTCATTAGTGTGCTTTTTAATTTCAGTTAATCCTTTAATAAAAAGCATCATTTTTTCTCCGTCTTTTGATATAATGAGTGCTAAAATTCAAGTTATATTAATTTTCCCTTTAATAAATTCATTTCTTATCTTTATTTATCAGAATTATTTATGGTGGCAATTCTGCTTTTTACCTTTCATGGATATCTGTTTTTCCATATTCGGCAATAATTCGAACCTATATCAAACCATCCTTCATTATTCTTTCCTCTACCGTATTGCACTTATTTCGTTCATCAAATAACTAAATTAGTTACTGAAAATGAATCGATTTATTTTGAAAAGTAATCTGATGGCACTTATATATTTATTTTTTGGATTGAAAGTTTTTAATTCCAAATTGTCTAAATACCACTGGGAATAGAAATCAATTCGAATCGAAAAAAAAAAAAAAATTCTGAATTAAATTCTATTGAGCGTTTGGAATAGTTCAGAAATGCTTTATTTCATTCTTTAGAATGTATTGTTCTGAGCAATGATATGGTTGTAAAAATCAGTAATTGAACTGGAATATATGTCATGAAGATTTATGGGTATTCAAGAAAAGCGAACTAAATTCTTTAATGGAATTTTATCCGCTGCTCTGCTCGCGTTTGGTCCACTTTTCTTTAATATTAGATATCTAGTGCGATTCCGGAAAAGGCACTTTTCGTGGTGTGATTAGATATCTCTTTTTCCCCATTCCAATAAATTATCCGGCAATTTCTTAAAAGTGTCCCTTCCCTCGTAATCCATGACACAATAAAATAAAATAAAAAAACAGAACATGGCACTGTCCTCCTGGCATATAAAATATTTTTGCAATAAAGAGAGGAAAAACGGAACAATTCCTTGTAAATCATTCCAGCCGCTGGTAAAGAGCGCGAAAAGCCATCGTGGAAGAAGAAGAGTGGTAGAGGGGAGGTGGAAAGAAAAAAAATATCATTTTTACCTTGCCTTTTTCACATTTGGAAATGGCAACATTCAGAATCGGAGTGTTTCCTGGATGCTTACAGAGCAGATAAAAGCCTGAGAATTGAAAAGAAAAAAAAATGCTACAGTGCAGGCGAGGACAAATGACATCAAAGATTTTTTGAAAAAAGAAAAAAATAATTCGAAAAAGTCTTGAGGAAGCCAGTGAGAGATAAATAGAGCGTATAGCCTGAAGTGAAGAACGCTAGGCTAGCGAACGGTGTCAAGCGATTGCAACTGGGTCTATGTTTAAAACTTTCTCACTTTTTGGAAATTAACTCGTATTTTGACCGAATGTTGTGCATGGCTAGTTGGAGAAGTGACCTTTATCGCACCAGTTTCAAAGGGGAAGGAGATGTAATCGCGGAGTTATTAGCCTCACTGGGGACTCTAGTGTGAGGAAGCGAATGACAGCGATGTTGCTAATTAATCCATCCACTCATTTCTTGGGGCCATGCGTTCGCACAGTACCGGATCTGGGCATGAAGATAATCCGTCGATAACCACCTTTCAGAAAGTCTGCTTCAAAAACGTTAAATGGTCTCCGTAAAAACATGATCGAAGACATAATTTGTTTTTAAGCGACTAGCTTACCCATTGCTGTAAAGAAAGATGAACAAAAATGTATGACCCCAACGCCTGTCTTGAGGGAATGGCAATTTAGTAATATTTTTCGATTTATTTTACGTCTTTGATCCAACAATGGTGATGTGGTTGGCGCAGCGCGGCCAAATATGGCTTTTGCGCCATTAAACCAAACCAAACCAAACCAACAATGGTGATTGAATGGACGTCTGATAGAATGTTAATCATTTGAATAAAAATAAAATCCGATTACGTTGTTAAAATTTTCAATTCGAATGCGAAATCTGTCCTGGATACCGTTTACTTTCGCATTGTCATCAATCTTATTTAAATTGATGTTAGTTGAAAGTATTTTTAACTTTTATAAATGTGTATCGTATAGAAAGATTTTTATATAATTCAAATGAGATTATTGTAGAGTAATGTTATGGGGTTTCAGTGGCGTGAGGGTAAAGTTTTCGATGTCAAAATTTTTAATTTAGAGGTGGAATCCGCTCCAGACATCATTTACCATCGCATTGTCATCCATTTTATTTAATTAATGATAATTGAAAGTATTTTTAGTTTGTATTTTGAAGAAAGATTTTTTTTATGATTCAAGTGCTATTATTGTATAGTAATGTTGTGGTGTCGCTGTGACGTGCAGCTAAAGTTTACAAAACCCGTTTTCGTTGTTAAAATTTTTAATTTAGTGGAGGAATCTGCCCCAGACGTCATTTACGGTCACATTGGCATCAATTTTATTTAACTTATGTTAGTTGCAAATATCTTTAGCTTCCACGAATGTGTATTTTGTAGAAAAAAAATTATATGATTCAAGTGAGAGTATTGTGCAGTAATGTTGTGGAGTCGTAGTGGTGGAAGGATAAAATTTACAACAATTTTACAATAAAACTTTAATTTTATAGTGGCTAGATACAAGGTTTCCAATATTTTACAAAGATATAGTGCAAATTTGGCTGCTTGCACAATCCTAGTTGCATTGAGAATTTTGAATAGTGATTTTGGAGAATTTTGTCGTCCAAATTTATTTCAACTGAAAAGTGTACCTTTCTGTGCAGTAAATTCATAGCAAGTCCAGCATCTTTCCCTTGTGGTACCAGTGCACTTGTTTTGTCACTTGACCAAGGTCAGTTTTAAAATATGTTTCCTGTAACCTCGAAGTGGAACATTAATTTAACTAAACGCAATAAAAAATAATACCATGAACAAAAAATAATTAGTGTTAATTCTAAACATTGTTAATTGTTTAGGTAATGTAAACAAGAACTACTTACACGTGCGCGCATGTTTTTGTATGTGTATAGGCTGTAGAAATCTACATGAAAATCACTATTACCTTTTTAAAAAAAACCACACTCACTTTCCTTGTTCCTAATTACTAATGTTTATTATTTCGGATAATCTCGTTAATGAATTGTTTAATGTTAAATTCTAATCCCAAAAACATAACAAATTTAGTATTATTTTATTCATATGACAAGGCTAATTTTAGAGAGCATACTTATAGATTTCTAGGTGCATACGTAATAATATTATACTATTTCTATCTTTTAAAATTCAAGCAGCTACGATAATAAAATTTATTTACATATAATACTGTTTAGCCAGTTTCCTATATTAAATTTGATTCTTACTTTATGATCAATATAATATTATTTTTTCAAGATTTTACCTCATAACCACTTGTAATTTTTAATATTCACCCCATCGAAGTAAACACAATCAGGTATTCGTGTTTTTTGGTGGCTGTAAACAAAATTCTCTATTTTATGACATAACAAATCATAATCTTATCATTTGCGTGCATAACATGCCTTTTTTAAATCATCCTTTCTCCTCTTTTTTTTTTTCCTTGTTTGTGAGTGTTTGTTTCGGATCCCCTCCCCCCCTCTCTTTTGCGTTTGAGATCAGTATGCTCTAATTCTTTCGTCGTCACTTGCGATTTTTAGATTTACATATGCAAATATCTGAAATTCTGGTTTTATTCTCGTTTTGCCAACTTGTTTTCATGCAGGAGTGGTTGATCACCTTGCTTCCGTCTATAAAATCCGGCGATTATTATAAGAAGAAGCGGATAAAGAAAAGCTCAAATAAAGCACATCCGTCCTTTTTACGATAATATCGGGGGCCGATCAGGGAAAGTTTTTAGGGTGCGGTTGTTCCGTCCTTCCTTCCAGCAAACGCTTCTTGCTCTTTCAGATTCTTTTAGACCCTTCGATAAACTGAATTTTTTAGTTTTTTTTTATTGGGGTTATATCGATTAGGTAGTGGAGAAGCTTTGATATTTTAAATCAACATTGTTAACTAACTCTATAAAAGTCTTCTTTGAAAGTCCGATTTAGTTCATTATAAAAGATTTCGAACTTAAAAAAATTATAATCAAAATTTAATTTTTATAAACTTTTCCAATTTTTTTTACATTTTTACAACCCTTTTTGTACTTAGAAACAAACTAAAAATGATTTTTTAGATTTATAAAAAAAATACCTTTATAAAATCATGTAAACCCAATTTTTAAAAGTTAATTGATTTGGAACTGAACTTCCATTTCACTAGAGTGTAATTAGTCGTAATTACGCTTAGTTATTTCAATTACTCCTTTGATTTGTTCTTGTCTCTCAATGTAGTTTAAAAATAAAAATTGAGAATAAACAGTATATTAAATTAACTTAATTAAATTTGCTTATTAACTATAAAAGTTGTCTAAAAGTCCGATTTAGTTGATTATAAATGATTTCGAACTTAAAAAAATTATAACCAAAATTTAATTTTTTGAAATTTTTCCTTTTCTTCCCCCCCCCCCTTTCCCCCTTTTTTTTACATTTATGCAACACCTTTTGTACTTAGAAACAAACGAAAAATGAATATTTAGATTTTTAAAAAAACACCTTTATAAAATCATATGTAAACCCAATTTTTAAAAGTTAATTGGATTGGGACTGAACTTCCATCTCACTTGAGTGTAATTAGTCGTAATTACGCTGACTTATTCCAATTACTCAATTGATTAATTCTTTTCTCTCAATGTTGTTTAAAAATAAAAATTGGGAATAAATCCTATCTTAAATTAACTTAATTAAAATTGCTAATTTATCTTATTAATCAATTAACTCTTTAAAATGGTTATTACTCTTGATTTAGTAGGACCAAATACAAGTTATTTCTCAGTCTTTCCAAAATAGTGTTACCCACATCGAACAAATAAAATGTTTAACCTTTCATGAGCTGGTTCTGTCCCAACTTGTGATAACGCCTGAGGTCAGTTAATACAAATGTTTATTATACACCAACATATGATTAGCATTATTTGTAGTATTGTCAGCCAGAGATAATTTACATTAAGATTACATTTAGCTCTTGCCAGACACAGACATATAATTGTCTGGCTGATGATGTCGTCGCAATTTTTTTGTTTTTCAGGACCAACCGAGTTAACAAGAGTTTATGAAATCCCGGGATTCCCATTGTTTGTTTATATATTTATTTATTTTTTTCTTCATGGCCCTTACCACGAATCCAGATACTCTCACTTTAGTGGCAAGAAGTTTTAAACTCATGCACAGCAGAAACTTTAAAATACTGTAATAGGAACCCTGAATATTTCTCTTTTAGTTGTATGCAAGTTATCACTGTGAAGGACTTGGTCATTTAATATTTCCATTTTAATTTATTTGTAAAATTAAGTAAAACATATGAAGATAAATCTATCTAAATAATAATGACTCTACAAGTTTCGCCAAAGTAATGTCTTAGTTTGCCGATGAACAAACGAATAAAAAGGAATTTTAATATTTTCTGTAAAAGATTGTTAGTCTTTAAAATCTTAATAATACGAATAGAAATAAACCGTTTCTAAAAGTTCTTTTTGACACTTATTATATTACATACATTGACAATTTAAGTTGATTCTACGACGAAAGCTATCATGCGATAAAATCATAGATAGATAACGTAATTCTGCATGTACGGTAAATAAACAAATTATATCCTCATTACTATGTTTCATTTCACAAAATATAGATTTCTAGTTTCTAAAATTACATTCGAATTAAATATATCAATTATTTTGAAATAACTTATGATTATATTTAAGAATATTTAACTGCACATAATAAAACATCCCATAGAATCCGCCATACTTGAGCTTTTCAATGAAATTGAGCATTGGTATTTGTTAGCGGGATCTGAATTTTTATTTATCAATTTGTGAAAATAAAATTCCTCGAGTTCCTTTTTTTTGATGTTTTATCGAGGTGCACCGTAAATGAATATTTATTTATCATTTTGTGAAAGTTAAATTCATTAAGTTACAACCCTTTGATGTTATATCGAGGTTCTACAATAAATGAATATTTTTTATCATTTTGTGCAAGTTAAATTCATCGAGTTACAACCCTTTGATGTTATATCGAGGTTCTACAATAAATGAATATTTATCATTTTGTGAAAGTTGAATTTATTGAGTTTCGAGACTTTGATGTTATAACGAGGTGCACAATAAATGAATATTTATTTATCAATTTGTGAAAGTTAAATTCATTGAATTTCGACAATTGATGTTATATCGAGGTTCCACAATAAAATGGAACTAAATTTATAATTACAATATATTTAAATTACACTATGAAGTACAATTTAACAGAACACATATCCGTATCTTTTCAATGTATTTCAAATGCTTGCATTGTTACAAATAGAAGAATCTCGTGATTGACGACTTTATAAAGAGGTTGAGGTATTTTTAAGGGTCATGGAGCATGTAAATTTTTCGCCACTTCGGTTTATCTTTGAAATGTTATCTTGAGACCCTGGGAGAATATTAAACATATCCATTTTCTCCCCTTTGGGTAAAAGGAGATTTTTTTTTTTGAAGGATAAAGTTTCAACATGAACATGTACTGAATTTTAATTTTTTTTGTGCGATGGAAACAAAAACATGGTCTTCCCTACATGTTATTCGTTTTTATGTGACGGGTAAGCATTTTTCAGTGAACAGTTTTAGTTTTTTAATTAGTTAATTAAATAATGATTTAAAAAATATGAAGATTCATTGTTTTTATTTCAAGTATTTACGATAAATTATGAAACGGAAAAGGGTAAAAAAGAGGCCTTAGTCTGCCCCGAAACAACGACCGGTCGCTCGTGGGAACTAATAAAATATGTTCGTCACGTGCTATCGAAATGAGTGGTCACGTGATTATGAATCATCCTCACCCCTTCTCGATCCGTTCTGCTTCATTAGATACCTTTCACGAAAACAAATGAAGTTGGCACATCTTGTGTTCGATTCGCCAAAATTTTGAAGAAATTTATCAACCTTTTTTTCGCCAATTGGAATCCGATATGTATTTGCTAATTAGACTGAAAAATTGCCCATCTCGATTGTGCTTGCGAGTACGAAAATGGAATTAATAATGAGAATATGTGAATTAAATGGGTAATATAATACTTAATTGAAAGGCCAGCTACTGCTGAATTTTAAGAAGAATAAAAAAATGGTGCTCTGACAGACATCAATGAATAACTCAATTCATTCAGTTTTCTGACGCTTTTATGATTTTTTTTTTTTTTGCCATATTTCTTAAGCGATAGTAATCACGTAATTTTATACGTAATTGGAATTTAAATTTTGGGAACTGTCATGTGATATTATGCATATTACTATACGTTATTAGATCCGTGAGAAATCAGAATTTCTTAAGAATTGATTATATGGCAGATACCAATTAATAATTCTTATCTGCTTCGGTAAATTATTCAAATATGTTTTTATTTTAATTTTTTACAGCTTTTCAAATATATTGTAAAACTATTTGCCATTGTTTTTTTAAATTAAATATCTACATAATCATAAAAAAAGGCTATTTATTCTTAATTATGTTTGAAATGAAAAATTGAAAAATGGTTCGCTTTTTTGGTTTTAATCTTTGATCCTGAAATTTTTTGTTGTAGATTATAAAATAGTTAGATAGTCGAAACTATTTTATTACATTCATTATTTTTTAATCTTTATCATGAATTATTATCATAATAATAATCTCTGATTCTACAAATGAATCTTAAGAAGAAAATAACGAAGTTCAAATGTAATTACTGGTCACAGAGTTTTAATATTTTATTTTTACAGTTTTTTTAATACCGATATTAAATTTTATCTACAGTGCCTTTTGGATTTTAAAGAATTTTTTAGAAATAAATATTATTAAAAAACACGATTAAAACACTGACATCTCTTATACTTCAATTTTTTTCCCGCGTTAATAAAAAAATCCTTCTAAATGAAAAATAAAAATAAAAAGTAAATATGAATGTAATTGATATTAATATTATTATTGCTGTTTAGAATGTGCATGTTATCACTTAAGAAAACACTTTTTTTACAAAAAAAAGTTCGAAAAATGCCATTTCCCAATTATAATGAAAAGAAAATGTTGTGTTACCCAAAGTTCACTTAGATTTTCAAATGATTTTATAGTTTCACTTTTTGAATTCATGTTTTAATAATGGTAATTTTTGTTATTTCGGTTATTTGATTATTTTGAAGTCTTCAAAATAAACCTGTGCAGTTGTAAAGATTGAATCATAAAAGCAAAGTTTTTTTTCTCACTAGATCCATTCCATGCATAACTTAGTACAAACAGCATGCATTACGATTTTGTTTATATTCAATTTTAAAAGTGTTGATGACCAGTTTTACAGTTGATTACTTCAGCCCAAACCGATGAAATTAAGCCGGCACTTTTCCTTTCAACTCGAGCGGTAATTTTGCAAGATTACCACCGCCAGAACACACGGTTAATGTGGGAAAACCCTTTTGCGGTCATTCGGTCAAATATGCAGGTATCCAAACTAACTTTCTCGGTGATGGTCATCTTCACTCCGTTTTTCCCTCTACCTGTTTTCACTTGACCGGTGCGTGTTTCGGCTGTGTCCACTCTTTGATTAAGCCAGCATCGAGTGGACCGGACTGTCGGATGACCTCTATTTTAGCACAGCAGAGATGCGCCTAACCACCGTGACTTGACCGGCTTTGCCGCTTCCCACACTGTTATTAAAGTGCCTTCGCCACTCTTTGCCTTCGTTGAGTAATTTCACTCCACGGGGAAGGAAAGAAAGCGCTCGAAAATCTTGGCATGCTGGATTGTTGAAACTAGATTCGTTGTTTATCGTTTTTTTGTTTTCTTCCTCCCCCCCCCCTCTGGAATTAATGCCTGTTTTGAAGAAAAGTAGCGGTTTTTCTGAAGGTTTCTTGAAGTTCAAAGTGTTCTTTTCAGGAATTTGTTTTGGTCATTTCTCTCTCTCTCTCTCTCTCTGTGTGTGTGTGTGTGCGTGTGCGTGCGTGCATGCGTAACAACATAATAATTTTGTGTTTGAAGCAGAGTCGTAGTTGAATCAGAGAGAAGACGGGTTGAATTTTTAAGTCGTTTTATTCCATCTCAAAATCCACGCGTTATGTATAATCAGTGTAGAATAGAAGAAGAAAGTAATAAAACAAAACGTCTTAGTAAAAAAAAGAAGGAAATCCTAAATCTCTGGTCTTATATACCATGATATTCTCATGAATCCGGCACGTGTCGAATTTTGACAAGAATTCTCACACGTGTTTACCTTGAAAAGAGAAACGTCAAAATCTTTTAGAAGAATCTGTTTATATTATCGATCTCTATCCCTTTACTAGGCACCGTGGATTGATAGCACAGTACTTTTACAAAACATCATTAATGTGCAATTTTGAATCAAAAGGATTTTAAAAAAAAAGCTAAAAAATAATTAATTTTTACTTAAAAAAGAACATTTGAAATATGTAAATTACAATTATTAATATATAAAACATATAAGAATTAGCTTGAAATTCATTTTTAATGACAATTTATTCTTATTATGCAAAATAAACCTAACAAGCGTATAACGTACCTTGACTGAAATGATTACACTTTCTGGGCAACACATGTTTGTTACATTATAAGTATCAAATTATATCTATTATCGATATCTATTTACATTTATACAAATAAATTTCGATTTGAATCGGAACTCATTTTTCGGAATAGTTCCCACTGGAGCTCCTACAAACTCACACTCAGCCACTTACTGCTAAGTAACTGTTTATCTCTGTTCACTTCAGCTCTTTTCAGTCAGGAGGCCGGAACATCTACGTAGAGGCGAGAGGCATGACAAAGTATTTTTAAATTTTCTTTCGAATTATGTAGCCAGTCAACTTTCCGTTTAGTAAAAAATTTCAAAATTTGTGCAATAAAAATATTATTAATGATCGTTTTGTAATGCTTTAAAAAATTTTATTGCTAACTGCCACCATATCAAACGCCGCCCTATACCCCTTAATTGTTAGTAAAAGTTATAATGACTATGAAATAACTTGTCCAATACACAAGTATTGGACAAGTTATTGGCAGATTGCAAAAAACATTTGGTCTTCAATATTCTTTTATTTAACAATTAAAACAAGTACACATTTCTCCTAAACATTTAAACCCATATATTACAGAATGTTATTAAGAGAGATATTTCAGAGAGATATAAGATTTATTCAATATTATATTGCAAATGGGATAGAAACTTGTAGATTTCATTTTTTCAAAACAAATTGAAATAACCTCTTTTTTTTTCTTTGCACGTCTAGATTAATCAACAATATTAATTTCAGAGTCCTAGGCTATTAAATTTGAAACTTATTTTTACACAATACCAAGCCCGGTCCTTGATATATTTTTGATTGAAAGAAAGCTCTCTACCTTTTTAAAACTAGCATAGAAAGCCGTCAAATCTTATCAGATTTCTTTTCTTCCCGTCAAGCTCGGTTTTCATCTTCTTTTCATGGAGTTCAGTCAAAAATAAGAATTTTGTGTGCAATAATCTTACTGTTGTATCAAAATAAAATATTAATTGATAAAAATCAAATAAGCCTCTGAAACTTTCTTTTACTTTTATTATAATCTGTTAATGGAGACTTGAATTCAAGTCAATTCCTATGTCGATTTAGAATGGTTACATTCTGCGTAAACACTTGTTGAAGTATTTTCATTCAGAAACTTATTTTATTTTCTAATCCCTCAAAAAATTATAGCATGCCATTCATAAGCGTTAAAAAAATTGAAAACGATTTGTTCTACTTCAGTAACGCTGGTAGTAAAATTTAAGACCATTTTCAACAGATTGTACGTCAACATCAACAAATGTGTATGAACAGAAAGAAAAAAATGAACGAGGAACACGAACTTGTTAACTTATTGACCTGTTATCTTGTGTATCTTCATTACAAACCCAGTTTTGTGAATTGAAAAGAGATTAACGGTAGAAATTAAAACAAAAAAAAATCTCATTTCTGGCTGTATTATCTTATAACTGGGCGTGATTAGCGCGAAACAATGTAAATTATGCTGGTGTACAAAAGAACGACTAGGGCCCATTGTTTTTTTATTCTAAAAGGTCCCGTTTAACAATATAAGCGTGCGCAAAAACGCGGCAGTTCTCATATTTGGGTCAGGTGGTAAGGTATACTCATCAACAGAGTTGTGTTAGAGATGTCACGGAGAAGTCTTTAAATTTTTTTTCTTGTTATTATTTACTATTATTAAATATGAACCACACCCCATCATGAAGTAAGTGTTTGTTTTGGTATCGGAATTAGAAAGAATCTTTGTTAGGACCAGAGAATACCTTTTTTTCTTCTACACGATTGGTTTTGTAACAGAAAAAAGTCATCATTGTGTTCTTTAAATACTTTGACCTATGTAATAGAAAAATGTGTTGCAGCCAAATGTCACGTTGTTACAGATTTTTATATAGTCATTCCTCATTAAATGCAAACAAACAAGGATTTTATTGTGCTAGTTCACTTATTTGCCTCATATTATGACCATACTACACCAATTCTTACTTTTGCGTTGCAAAGTTATGTCACTTTGCGTAAGAACTAATACTTAAAACACAGAAATTCGAACAATTATTACCCAAATGATGGTTTATCAAGATTTGTTGGACATTAATTGCTAAAAATCTTCAAATACTGTCATTAAATGTAGGTTGATGGCTTAGCAGCATCTAATTGTGAAATCTTTGACCTATGTAACAGAAAAATGTGTTGCAGCTAAGTGCAGTCAATCCTCATTAAATGCAAACAAATTTAAGGATTTTATTGTACTAGTTTACTTATTTGCCTCATATTATGACCATACTACATCAATTCTTACTTTTTCGTTACAAAGTTATGTCACTTTGCGTAAGAACTAATCCTTAAAACACAGCAATTCGAACAATTATTACCCAAATGTAGCAGAATCATGGTAAAGATGTAGAATGTAATTTCAAATTTTTGCCGCGTTTTAAACGAATCCTGATGTGTATATAACAAAAACCATTTTGCTGATTCTATTTTATGTCAGTGCCATTATGACAGTGTCATTTGAAAAACTTATTGAAAGAATACTTTTGATAATTTTGTGCCAACTATTGAGATATTAATGAATGCTAGTAACATCGCTACCTATATGCTAAGATTGTGACTTAACGAAACAGGCTATAACTATGATGAGTTCTTCATTTTGGACATTCAGTTATTACTTTTAGTGAAATGTTTAAAATGTGATGATATATAATTATTTTTCTTACCAAACTTGAAGGGTAACTTTTCTAAAATAAAATTTCTTTTTCTTTTTAAAATGAAATATTCCATTGCACATCCTTTTGAAATAGTTGGTGTCAAAGGCAAAGATAGGTTTTCTGTGAAAATTTTGTCCTTTTCTCCTAAGAAAAAAGCCTCCCACGTCTCTTATTTTGCTTCAGTAACCAGTTTTGTAGCCCATTGACGTCATTCTAACAGAAAATCGGACGATGGAAAACTCCATTGCCATTGAACTTGAAAGAATACTCAACATTATTAATTACTTTGTTTTTATGTGTATATATATTTAATATGCATTTACAAATCTTTATTTAAAAATCGCTATTTTTAAAACTGATTTTTATCATTTGCCAAAAAATGTGCTGAAGTGTTTTTTATATCTTTGTTCTATGCGTCTTTCTTCTTGAGTAATTAATTTTTTTATCATTCATTTTGTTTTATTTTTGGCGCAACATGGCCTACTCCGGGCCCTTGTGTCAACCCCCCCCCTCATCATTTGCTATTACTACCAATAAAAGAACAGGCAAATATCTGTTAGTTTGATTTAGAATTCAATCTTCATTAAGCTTGAAAATATAAATTTTGTATCTTTCTATCATAGCGATCATTGGGGGAATGAAAATATTTTATAAATATCTCGAATATCAATAAAATTAAATAATCCTTTAGACAAGTAGTTTACTCATCAAATTCAAATATATTGACATGGGGGGGGGAGATTCCCTTCCTCTGATGCCATTAATCCTTCCCTCTCTGGCGTGATCTAAAATTTGTATAAAAGTGGTTGATTCAATTCAAGTCTACAAAAGACAATGATCCGATAGGTTTAGGGAATAAATGATCAATATATGCTGAACATAATGGAATTACTGCTTCATAGAATTACCTTTCAATCAAATCACAGTAATGCAGTTATAAATATACTAACATCCTTTTGTGTGTGTTTGTATACGAATATTTAAGCTGAAAGACATTAATAAAAAAAATAGCAGAATTGTTGTGACCTTGGTCATGGATTAGAATATCGAAGATCGTGGCTGGAAAAGCGAAACCTGGGGTGAGGGGAAGGAAAGGATGGGACTAACTGGATTTTACCTGAGTGGGCTCTAGCAGTCTCGCCTCAGATACAGAAGGGACCAGAAAGTCTAGAAGGGGTAGGCTAGGGAATAAAAAGCGTAGGCAATGAGACAATGACATACCGCCAATGGGCCAATGGCGAGACGATGTGATCGTTTTCTTTTTATTCCACGATGATGACTCATTCTGTTTTATTGTTTTTGTGTGCAGTTTGCGGCTTTTCGTATCATCTCTGGCCGATCAGCTGTCTTATCTGTTATTTATTCAAAATAGCTGCTTTCACTTCATTTCAATATGTGTATTGAACTTCTTTGTTTGTACAGCACAATCTGGTGTTATCTTTTGCATATTTACCTGTCTTAGAATATAAAATTATTTCGAAGACTATTCAGTGACTATAATATACCATTTATAAGTATGAATTCATATAAAAGTTGGCAATAGACAACCAATCTAATAAAGATGGCAAGTCAAATATTGGCCTAAACAGTGACGTAGCAGTTGAGAGTCAGATCATGGGAGGCATAAATATTCCATATATGATTCAAAGAACTTCATCGTGATTTTTCTAAAAAAATTAAACCAAATAAGCTGAATGATTAAAGAAATAATAACATTCCTGTCAGCCATTTCCTTTTGTTAAATCATTAATGAAAACTAAATAAAAATCCTTGGAAATCGGTTTTTATCGCTTTGTCTTTATTCTGCCATAGAAATGTGCAATAAAAATCCTTTTCTGATATATTCCACGCGGAGAAGGCATTAAGCAAAAACGATAGTTAAGTCAATTTATCAGTAATTTTATATCGTAATTCACTTGCCAAAGGTATAACTAAGGGTGAAAATCGATATATATATCGATAACTCGTTCGATATTGAAAGTCCAATAATATATCAATAGCTGAGTACCAAGATTAACTTTGTAGTTTTAAAAATAAATTAGGCGAAAGGGGAGGGGAAGTAAATATTATATACTCCCACGTTTATTCTTAACTCGCCATTTCTTCTTATGTCTTAATTTCTTTATATGTTTGTTTTTAGAATACCTCTTTCGGGGTTTTTTAAATTTTCTCCCTCAAAATTAGAATTCATAAGTTTCAGATACTTCGTCATACTTGTTAATAACATTTCATTGCGTTAAGAAATTTGGAGAAAATCTGTCCTTTGGTTACAAAATACGTCAAAAATTAAATATCTGGTAAAGTATAATGGTATCATTAAGTAAATTTTATTTTTACTTGGATATTTATATTCTTGCAAATGTCTTTGCGAAATTTTTATTTTAAATTAATTTAAAAAAAAAGATATATCAAGTGTTTCCATTACAAGTGTTCAAACAAAACAAATATTCATGCCTTGCCTTCTGAACATGTTTCAGTCATCATTTCCCAATTAGTAAGGCATTTTTTTTTCTTTTCTATCGTTCCGAATGAACAAACAAACAGCAAAAGGAACGGAAGTGCGATACCGCTACCTAATCCAACAGCTACTTATCATTCAAATAGGCCAATTAAATTCAAGATTTGGCGTCAATTTTTATTAATATGTCGCCAAGGTTTATTTCTCATTCTCTCTCCCTCTCTTCTATTTCTTTCTTTCATTTATTATTTTTCTGCCTTCTCCTTGTCACTCTGTGCATTTCTTTTCATCTTTTATTTTATTTTTCTCTCTCTCTTTCTTGCTGCATCTGTTCTTGACCTGGATACGTAGAAATCGGGTTACTCAGTTTAGACAGCAATGAGAGGAAAAAACAAGAAGGAAAACAAAATGCATAATAACAATTTTCTCGCCACTGAGAATTACATATATTTTATTCATGGACTTCGTGTGATGGAAAGTTAGCAAGCTGACGTCCCGCATGTTAGAATGAGCTATAAACAGTATTCCACAACGAGGTTATATGCCATCTCCGAAGCTATGCTACTGACCGCGTTTCTCTTTACCCTGTTGTTTCAGATACATCTTTTGTCACTGACTTTGATGATCAGCTGTTGCCATTTATCCTAATAATAAGTACCCAAGATGCCATAATGTATGCACTTTGTTTTTTTGAGGAAAGTTATTTTCCCCCTCTGAAATGTGTTCGAATGTCTTCTGCTTTGTTTTTTTTATGACCTTCTATTATGATGCACGATTGTAGTTTTCTAGAGTTCATGAAATTTGCTTTTTGAGAGTAGTGTTTCTTTTTTCACGAGTCCATTTGTTTTGTGATTTAAGGTTAACATTCAAATTATAAGTCAGTGTCGGCACTCAAAACCTAGAATAGAATGTTTCTGATTCCCTTTTTTTAATATTGATATTGATATTTTTGATGGTTTATATGATAATTCTGCATCAGTATATTACAAAATCTAAATTAATGTTTAAATATAAAGTAATTAAAAGATAGATTGACTTCCATTATTTTTTTCTAGAATATAGCAGCATAAATCCTTCTAATCAGTATCGATATTTAATTTGATTTGAATATTTGTTTTTAATTTTTTTTAAAAGACAGTTTTTTTATTGCAATTTAAGATGCTATTGAAGATCATTATGGATATTTGAAATGGAATTAAAAAGTATATGTTTGTTGCCTTGAGTTTGGAACACAATATATAAAATTAAGTTTAAACTGAAATACTTAACAGTTAATATTGGTCTAGACTTAATTGCTTTGTTTGAACAAAGTATATGTTGTAAATTGGATTTTTTTAAATATATATATATTTGGGGGATAATTAATTTATAAGGATGGTGTTTAAGTTATTCTGCTGTTTAATTTTAGAATATAAACAAATGCAGCTATCTGAAAATCATTAAAAAGCGAAATAATGTTCTCATATTTTTATCATTACAAAAATAATCTCTTTTTATCAGTATCCTAATTAGTTATTTTTAAAGTACAATTCTTTGATTCTTTTGCTTCATATATACCGTTATTCCTATTTTGTAGCAGAAAAAGACTGTGCAACAGGTGATATCATCTACTGCTAAACCGAAAACTACACGTTTCGTACCGTTAACTTGAATTATTGCCATTATTCTTAAGTACAAATCTTTTGAGTCTTTTGCTTCATCTATACCGTTATTCTTAGTTTGTTGCAGAAAAAGACTCTGCAACAGGAGATACCATCTACTGCTAACCCGAAAACTACACGTTTCGTACCGTTAACTGGAATTATTGCCATTATTCCTTCAAAGTGGCTATTTGCTCTGGACATTGAATATCGGCCCGGTCTGATTGACCTTCAGGCCGAGACTTCACATCAAACTGAAATGCGAAACTTTCTTTGACCTGCAGTTGACTTCACTCTTGGGAACATTGTCCGCTGTGGACCACTCCTTCTTCCCTAAGGCTGCATACCCCACTTTCTATCGTATAACTGTACTCTCCGTAGTGAATGAAAAGATTAAAAAAAATGAGGCAATAAAAATGATCCTTTGTACCCATTTGGCAACGGATGCCGGCGGCTGTAGTTTATCGCAGAGATACGCGAATATGGTCCTAATAATAGTGTTCAGTGGCTGTGAGGGCGTAGGAAACTGTGGAAGAACGGGGTACGTCCGTCTGGTATGCTTTATGTGTCCCTGAAGAAGCGTACGCATCGTGATCCGCCTCCCCCACTTTGGGCCACTTCCTCAATGCGTCTAGTGGGTCATCTTGGTGTGGGTAGGTGAACCCATCTCAAATTATTTGTGTAGCCTAATGTTTGACATGGTGTCGGGCTTTTAATCTGTGGCATATTCGAATCGCCTCTTCCTTTGTGTATGGTCTATGGTAAGTTGTACCTATCTTTCTAATGGATTTGTTGCGGTTTTTAATGTTTAGGGAAACCTTTGTAGAATGAATGTGAGTATGAAACCATTAACCATTGATGAACTAACATCAACTCATCTTCATTCATTTGGTCTTCATTCATCTGCTTGTTCCATTGTTATATTCGTGAAAACGGTTTTTTGTTTATTTTAATTAATAAAAATCAAAAGAATTTTTTAAATGCTGTTGTCGAAAATGACTTACCATGATATCCGTGGAGTCAAGAAAGATATTTTTGACAAATAAAATATTTTAAAAAAATTAGCAAATATATCGTTATTAGTAATTTCATTCTTTGAGAAATAGCACTCGCATAAGTACTAAAGCAAGCAATCTTGCATATTTGAAATAAATTTATCTTAATTAAAAATAATCTTATGATAACTAAGCAGATGTTAATATATGTTGATTTTTAAATAACCACTTTTAGAAAATTGATCATATATTTGAACGAAATACCAGATGAGTTTTTCATTGTATTAATCATTTATCAGAATCTTATTTTCTGAAGATTTTTTTCTCCTTAAAATATTGTCTACTTTCTGTCATTATTACAAATGAGATTTCATGAACTTCTTTGAAAGATTTTCTGCCTTCCCTCCCACTTCGAAATAACATTTCCTCATTCCTAAAACTCTTGAATGTGAAGAAATTCCAACCCAAGGCAATTCTGTGTATCGTTTCATCACCAAATTTACCAACTAATTGAAAAGGTTTAGATAATCTCCGTAGAGTTTCATCATCTCCGAAATTTTATGAAATGGCTCTTTAACTTTTTTCACCCGATTATATACTTTAAGAAAAAAAAAAGGGACAAGTAAATTCGAAGTCAACACTGCCTTCTCACCTCCTCCCCTCTCTTTTACCTTTCTTTTTGAGACGTGTCCTCAATGAGCGGCGAGTTTATTTTGCTCCGGGGGAAGCCAGTTTTTCTGAAAACTTAACTCGAGGCAAGGGTCTACTTCCAGTGGTAATTGACGTTTGTCACATTGCAATAAAGAAAAAGAAAAAAGAAACTCCACAAACAAAACAAGCACAAAAGAGAAAGAAACTCCTTTCAAAACGAGGCAGGGATAAAGCAAAAAGTGCCACAGTCTTCTTCTTAATCGTTTCCCATAATAAAAATCTTAATAGTAATAATGAAACGGTCTGAGGCCAGAAAGCGAGCCGATGTTTTATTAGTATGGACATCGCGTACATTCGAATTATTCAGTTTCCCCAATGATGCAAACCCGTATAATTAAACTGGTCCTCTAAAAGCTGCAAATCATAGGTATGTCCAAGGTTCTCTAGGGAGTCAAAACTGTCGCTCGTTTGAAGGGGTTGGACACCATTCGGTTGGCATTTAAACGGTTTCTTTCGATGTGGCGGGATGTTCCCGGGTGCCTTTGTGTTCTAACCTTATCAATGGGAAATGTGTCTGTAGGAATTCCGGTGGCTAATGGGTGAAGGATTGGGCAAAACCAGCTTTGATCGCAGCTGCTTCATGTAATGATGATTATGTTCTGATGATTCCTAATGCCATCAATTTCATTGCCGCCTCTACGATTGATTAATATTTTAAACAATTATTTTGAATTTATTATGAAGGTAAAGGACTATTTTTAATGAATTTTCAACTATGTCATTAATGCTGTGTCACTGTCTTATTTGTCAAGTTTATAATATATGTAAACTAGTTATGAACACTTAAAGAAAACTTCATTTTGTAATCTTTTACACTTCATTAAAAATATATATGATTTGTCTGTCTGTCTGTCTTTATATGAACTCATCCCTTTTTCGGAGCTGCCATACTTTACATTCTTCATAATTTGTATGTTCTAAGTTCATAATGAAGAATAATCTCTACATGGACACATCACTTTTGTTTAGTTTCTATCTTTCTATCGTATTTCCATTTGGTTAGTCGCAATTTTAACTTTTGATGTAATAGAATAGCTTACTTTAATTTTTATTTATTTGTCTAGCTTACAAAACTGCAAATAAACTTTATTTTCAATTATAGCATTCATAAAACCAGTTTATTAGCTTTTTTTTAGTTGTATTCTGGGTGATCTGTTGATTATATTGCTTATTATTATTATTTTGCTTTATTGTGTCATAGGTTATTTTTTTGTAGTTGTAGGTAGGAAATGAGGAATTGACAAATAATGTATTGAATAATGATTTACGAATGGACATTGCTCTCTGTATTAAACAAAACATTTGAAAAATCCGTTAGTTGTGTTTAAATTCTTCCTTTATGATCGATGAAACTAAAATTTCAACCTTGGAAATAAATACATGGATAATCTATGATGAAACTTATACTAGTTAATATTTCTAACTTATCAGAAGGAGGATTATGCTAGTTAATATTTCTAATAGTTATTTAACAAAGCATTTTTTTCTTCTTCTTCTATGGAAATGAAATTATTCCATTCGATATTCTAAACCTGTCATGCGATATGTTTGTGAGTTTTTCTCATTACATAAATATTTTTCTTCAGTTTTACATCCAACTGAGCATTCAACGTTCAAGTTTCTTTTCCACTGCCCTTGCTTTTTCTTTAGACCAGTTTTAGACTGAACCGAATACAAATACAAACACAAATCCATCTTAAAAGTACTTTGAGTGAAAGCATTCTCCATCATCATTAAAATTCTGTATGTGTGTGCACAAATTGATGCAAAGTGGACTTTCTCCGCCGACTTCTATTTACCATTGTTCTCCTTCTCTACTTCAACAAGTTGGCATCCGGTCTTTCTCTAAGAAACAGGAAAAAAAGGGGTGTATGAATGTCTTTTCGCCCAGCACCAACAGAATATTATGACTCAGGGGGTTGATTTTCGGGTTACGTAATAAACCGTTTGGATCCGAACATCCGCATCTTGGGGCACCCCTCTCACCTATGTAGACTTGGCCTTATGTCGAGGCTAATATGGGTGGCACATGCTATCATTAATATCGTTGGGGAACTTTTTCAAGAAAAGTGGTATGTATTCCCAACTCGTTTAAATAGGCTTGCTTAGAATTATGACCAGGCCGGATTTTGGAATAGGAACGAATGTATATTTTACGTTAATGGCTATGGTGACCCCCCCCCCCCCCCCGATGCTATTTTATTCTACGTAGAAACCAGCGATTACCGTCCAAAAACAATGTTGTGTGTAATCATGTTTAAAAAGTTTACATAAATGCCCATTAAAAAAACAGCTTATCTACCTAAAAGCAAATATGTTTGGATTTGCCAGAAAAGGTTTTGTTATTAGTTTAAAATATATGTCTTGTTAACCTTAATTTAGGCGCAAAATTAAAATCATTGGAATTGAAAAAAGCTATTAAAATGAATTAAATGCATTCTAATTTTTAAGTGATCGATTTATAAATGAAATATTTTTTTAATGTCTAGTAAAAGCATTGTAAATATTGGGTAGGAATATTTTAACTAATGTACTGGCATTATACGTATATTAAGAGTTTAACATTTAACTATTTAGACTGCTTTAATCTTAAATTTTATTTTAAAATGTATTAAATTTGATATCCAGCACTTCTTCCTTTTGAGTTGCTTTTCATGATTATTTTTGTCGAATGTCGTTAGAAATTATGTTGTTGGATGTAACTATTCTAATCAACATCATGTAATATAATCAAAGTTTATAAAGCTAATTATTTACTAAGACGTTTTTTGTTAACAGATTATGAAACTTCTGAGTTGCGAAAATATACTGACATTTTCACTTACTCAATTTTGTATTCTTCAGTAATTTTTTTTTCTTTGCCATTCTGATCTTTAATTAAAAAAACTTAACAAACATTTCTCCACTCGTGCTTTTTTTAAGGGCAGAAGAATTTCTGCGAGGCCAGTTAATTTTTTAAATAAATGTTCAAATAATTCATTCAAAAATCGTTTCAAGACAAAAAAAAATGTGCGATGCTTGTTAATTTTAAAAATCAAATGTTCAAATAATATGTTAAAAAATCATTTCATTTAACTAATTCATTTCTTTATTACTTGATTGCTGTTGTGTAAATACTACAGTCGTATGGTTTCTGTAATTAATTTTGATTGCTTGTGTTCAACAAAGAATCAAATGGCTTCTTTCTCAGTTTTAATTCTTTTAAAGTCTACCACCGATTTGCGAGTAAGTCTTGCAATTTATAAAAGTTTTAATTGCGTACATTCATTAAAGAATCAAATGCTTCCTTTCTCGGTTTTAATTCTTTTAAAGTTTACCACCGATTTGAGAGTAAGTCTTGCAATTTAAAGAAGTTTTAATTGCGTACATTCATTAAAGAATCAAATGTTTCCTTTCTCAGTTTTAATTCTTTTAAAGTTTACCACCGATTTGAGA
>JAOUZG010017227.1:1494453-1558213 GCA_026289955.1 Argiope argentata | reverse complement strand
TGATTGCTTATATTCAACAAAGAATCAAATGCTTCCTTTCTCAGTTTAAATTCTTTTAAAAGTCTACCACCGAGTTGCGAGTAAGTCTTGCAATTTATGAATAAACAAATTGCAATTCATTTAATGTGCGTTTTTGTTTTGAATAAAATGATTTAACTGTACACACATCCAGCTTGGTTTTATTATGATCTTGAGCGTAGCTACAGTTGCAGCTAACAGCAAGTGATTTCGTCTGTATCGCTCCAAGAGCATTAGATAGATCTTAATGCATCTGGCTGAAGACTTGCAGTTAGCTGTTAATGGAAAAACAATAAGTCTGCGTTTTCGGAAGCCGTTACAGATGGTGTGTTTGTGTCTTCTTTCCAAGCGTGAAGAAGCGTTGAACTGGAAGGAAAGCCGTTGTCTCGAACAGATGATGCGAACCATCCTTGGAAATATTCGGTGTCAACCCTTAAGCTCGTTTTAAATGAGGCAGCAAATGAAGAAATTATTCTTTTTCCCCTCTAGCGTTTGATTATGAATGAAATATTTTGTAGTGGATCCTATTTTTGAGAAATGTAATGTAATTAACTAGAGAAAAAGAAAAATGAAGAATCACACATATTTACTAAATGATTTAGTTGAGTTTCGCAGCCATTTTGAAAAAAATAATCGAGGCATGTTGTGATTTAAAAAAAGTTTAAATTGGTTTTGAAAATTTATTTCGATTTCCCTATACTTAAAAAAATCTGTATAATATTCTTATAATTATTATAAATTTAATAAATATTCGGGGCTTTAGTAATAGACCATCGATCCTCCAACAACGCGCCAATCATGCCAAATTTCATTTTGGTGGCCAAAATTCGTTGATGCTTTTGAATATGTTTCAAACCAATTTTAGCGCATTGGCTATTAATTGGCGAATGTTTTTTGATTTGGCGAAAATGATCGACGGCTTAGTACGCGAGTACAAAATATTCTTATTTTTGTTGGCTATTTCAGTATATTTGACGAATAATGAATACATTTCTAAAAATTTTGCTGTAAGTTAATTTTGGCAATGTATTCTCTAACCCATACTCCTAACGGTCATTTTAACTCTTCTTGCTCAAAATTGATGCATTTCTTTGGTAGAAAGGTTTAAAAAAAAATTTTTTTGCAAGATTATATGCGCAAGTTATTTTCCGACACATATTATAGAAAAGAAATGTGAGTCAAAAATGTATCAGCATTATTCTCATGATTATTTTTTATATCTTTTTATGTACCGCAAGATAGTTACATTATTTAATACATTTTAATAAACTGGTGAGTTAAATAGAAATTTTAGCTCCACGTCACTATTTTGTGCCTATAAGTTTAAACATTTTCATAATTAATTTTTTCTTTATGTTACACCTGTAAAATTAATTCATTTCCTTTTTGGCTGTTCATTTCATTGCACAATTGCGTTCTAGGGCTTGAAAATTGCTCTGTTTATGATATTTTTTTAAATATTTATTTGAATGTATATTATTCAAAAAACATGGAGATGAACACACAAAAGATAAACTCTTGCATTGAATTCTAGGTATTAATAAAGTTTTAGTTTTCGGTAACGGACGTATGCCCACATCTCCGCAAAATTGATCTAACGAAATTGTCACCAGTTCCTAATTTCTCACCATAGGTGGCGCTGTTCTTTGTATATATTTAACACATGTCCAAATATGTTATTCTTATTCATTTTTTGTTGCATGAATCTTACCTGAGAATATTAATATTCCACATTGTTTTACCCATATTTTTAACTTGAAATATTGTAAATAACAAAGATTTTCACGTATATTTATTTTCTGAATTTCCAGTTTGAATAGTCAAAACTTTTTAAAGCAAACTAGAATTCATTATAATTCGTATGAAATTCTATAAAATGTTTAGAAGAATTATAATTTGTTAATACATTTAATTAAAAGACAATGAATTTCAATTTTTATTTTTTTGTGAAATGAAAATCCGTAATTTATTATTTAGTACGATCTTTTCAATCCCTTCATCTTTTATTAATTTTAAATTTGTTAATAGTTAATATTATTTATAGTTAGTTATTGATCCATGGATTTATTAAACATTTTAATTAGATTAAATATCCTGTTCGTGACATTTGTTGTTACTTGAACTTCTATAGTGCTGCTATGTTGATTTTGCTCGTTGATAAGAATGTGAAAAACACCTGCACGTGCTACATAATTTTGCCTTTTAAATTAATTTCTGTTTTGACTTGATTACGGAATTTAGATCTACGAGTCACGCGACCTTGTAGTCGAAGGTCTGAAAGATCTTACTTCTTTAGAAGAAGGCAGGTGGGGGTGGGGAATCATAAATAAAATTTAAAAAAATATTAAAATTAAAACGAAATATTTCGTTTTGACGTATATTTACAACTTTTTTTTTTCAAACAAAAGACTCGCATCTGGAGCAGTTTGAAACCAGATTTTATTTTTTTAAATAAACTAAAAATAAATAAATAAATAAGTAAATGAAAATTAAACTGTTGATGAATGTTTTAGAAATTTCATTTAGATAAATTACACAAACCGTGTTGGTTTTGCTAGGTGGAAAAAAGAAAAACAATAGTAAGGAGAAGACTCAGGCCACTTTAACTCGCCAAATTTATCTCTCCTCTTTTTCTTTTTTTTTAATGCGTATATCGTCTTCATACTGTTTTTTATCGTGGTTGGCTATCAAGGTCTTGTACACTTATTTTTACGCCGTTCTTCTCAGCTCTCCCGTACTGCTTTTATGAACGAGAAAATAAAGGTTAAAGCTTAGAAGGTGAGCGAGGTGGGTTAAATGGAATGTGGCTAGCTGCTTTTGCAGTTGGTAAAGTTTCATTCCCTTCTCCCCCACCCCCTTCTCCACCAGTCTTTATGTCGTTTAATAGGCTAGTGTGGCTCTGTGGATATTTCTGGGGGGGGGGAGCCTTCAACCACTGCCTGAACGTAAGTTGAGATTCTGACAACTTTTTTAATTATAGTGCAATCAAAATCCGTTGCGTTAAATATTTGATTAATCTTTCGTTATGAAAGGGAAGTGACTGTCGTTGATTAATGAAATCGCTGCTTGTAGATGCCCAGTAATAATGAAAATAGCTTTAAGTTCAAGGTTTAAGCAATTGAATTTTAAAGCGGGATAAATATTTTGGTCGTAATGGACATTTCATGGCGGCCTTTATAAGTCGTTTTGCGTATGTAACTATAGTCAACTTCAAAGTCACAGTTTTGATATTTTAAGTGAGCTGGTTTTGTTAATATATCATAATTGAAGTTCCTTGATGGTTTGATAACTTTTTTTTTCTTCAAAACTAGCTGATTCGAGTTTGAAATTAATTATACTGAATTTAAAAAATATCAGATGTAGTTAATTTTTGTTTTAAAGTATTAATTCTGCTATATAAATAAAAAAAATTAAGAACTTAATATCGTCTACTGTTAAACATAGGTATTTTTTTTTTTACGAATGCTTTTTTTAAAACTCTGTTGAAAGAAAACTGATTGTTCGAAATTCTGTAAAATCATTATGTAAAAGTGCTTATTCCATATAGTTTTGAACCGATTCAAACCATATAGTCGAGATGAATTGGTTTGAACCGATTCAAACCATATAGTCGAGATAAATTATTTTGAACCGATTCAACCGAAAGTTTTGAACCGATTCAAACCATATAGTTGAGCTAAATTGTTTTGAACCGATTCAAACCATATAGTTGAGCTGAATCGGTTCATAACTATATTCCATATATTTTTGAACCGATTCAGCTCGAGTTACTGCAGTTTCAATACTGCCAGTTTCTTCACCAGTGGTCATCTTTAACGTATTATGAGTAAATTTCACCCAAAAAATGATATTATGGTGCCTACCTGATTACATATCTGAAAACACGATTAAAAAACATTTTGAACTAATTTTGAAATTTGATGCATAACCATATTTGTAGGTTTCTTTCAAATTTTGAACGAAATCCATTCAGAGGAAGTCTGTTTGTCCAGCTGTTAAAAATAAATTAACACGATAACTACTAAACTAAGAAAGTTAAATGAAAGGAATTCGGTATACAGATTTAATATCTAGATTGTAGTTATTTACCGAATTTTGAACTAAATCCGTGAAGGGATTAATGGTCTGTAGGTCAGTTTTATTTCACAAGCATGTAAACGCGACAAGTCGAAAATTCGATGACTAAAATGTATGAAATTTGGTGTATGATTTTGTGATTATTGTTGTAATTTTGTGACCAATCTTGTTTTTATTCGATTGGAAAAAAACCATCCGAAATTCACTGTTGGTTCCCTGGCATATGTTAATTAACTGCGTCCCTATTATCAATTATAAAAAAAATCATCAAAGATAGTTTCCTAATAAGCAGAATTATCGTCAATGCCATGGGTTAGTAATAAGAGTTGAAAGATTAGAAAATGTGCGAGAAAGTTTTAGGGAGATCACTCTTTTTAGATACCAAACCGGTTTCTGAAAAAGTTCAAAAATACATATTCGATTTTTTCCTCTAAACTATAAGTAAAAATACTTATAGCTTGATAATATGGAAAATTGAGAGCAGAACCTCCCCTCTGTGCAATAAAGAATGCACTGAATAAATTGAGCTTATTTAAATTCCTTTCAATTTTTCTGAATCTAAACTTAGCTCATGAATTTGCTTATAAAAATACCTTTGTTATAGTGAAAAAATCTCGTTCATATGTACATTTAAACTGAACTTCAATCCAAATTTTTTATGAGCATTTATATATGATTATAGCATTGCCCATTACTCATCGAAAATACTTCCTTGACAAGGGGTTAAAAAAAGCGACATCCCCATTGTCCGTGCATCAAAAGAAGTTTTTTTTTCTGTCTCACTTGTAAATCTCGTTTATGAAAAGCCCCCTGAATGAATCGCATAGTTGTGGAATGAATATGCCTTTCAGAACCTGGTTATTTGTAGGGCCCTTATAAAAAGAAAAAAAAAGCGAGCTGCCAAGAGAGCTCAACCCTTTGCTTTCAATCCAAGCCACGAAATTTTGAACACTTCATAAACTTTCATCATAAAAAAAAGTTTATTGTAGTAAAGTTTGAAAAAGGAATTTGTAAATAGAGAAAAGATCTTGGAAGATAGGTCATTGTCCCTTGATTTCAACCCCCCTCCCCTCCATACCTGGAGTCCACCCCACTTTTCCATCTTTTTAAAAGTGGGAAGAGTAGAGGCGCTTGCAAGTGGGCACGACGAACACTTGTTGCATATGGCGTGGGATGCAAAAGGGTAAATCGAGACGGACGTTCCAACGGCCGAAAGCTAGTTGTAAATCGTGGTCCTTGACAGCAGTGTGTGTAAAAATGCTTCACTGGTCAAAACCTGACCATTAAAAACTGATGAACGGCGTATGGTGCCGAGCATCATCCACAAGCTTTTAAGTGCTACATAAAAATGAGCGCTTTTGAGTGGGAAGATAGGTTTCAAAACTAGTATGTGTGACAAGGAATATTAATAAAATTTCACTCCTCTTTGGCAATGGAATATATTGGCTTGAAACTGATACATTATCTTTCAAACGGTAAGGCGATAAGGCGTTAGAAACGTTGTATTGATATTAAAATAGGGCTGTAGCTAAAGAACTTCCAAACACGTGGGTTTACGAATTTGAATAAAGGTTCTTTAATGATGGGAATGGATTAATTCCATTATCATTATCTATTATGTTATCAGAGTGTAGAATAGAATTTTTATATCCTTGTAAACTCGTGTAAAAGTTACTTTTATCTTTCAAATCGTAAGGTAATAAGGTTTTAAACCGTTGTGCTGCGCTCGAAATTGGAAGTATATCTAAACCCACGTTTTTAAATGCTTCGTATGAATAAGAGTTGAAGGTCAGTAATTGTTGAAATGGATATCTATCTAAAAACAGATTTTTTTGTTTGTCATAAGAATATAGAGTAGATTTTTATGTATACCAATAAACCATTTAAAAACCTAACATTAGTTTTTAGATAGTAAGATGGTAAAGCCTTAGAACGTTGTATTGAAACCTCAAAATAGAAGTGCTGTAAATATACCCAGGCTTTGTAACGCTGTTAAAAGTGTAATTAAATATAACCCACTTTTCTTTTAAGTTCTTTATTAATTCGAATATATATACAATAAATCTATATGAAACAATATTATCTTTCAAATGATAGAACGTTTTATTAACTTAGCAACTGGATGTATAGATAAGCCCGCATTCTCTAAAGGTTTTTATAAATTCGAATACGAACTTATTAATGATGGAAATCTATTTAGTCCATCCTCATTGTCAACCTCATTAAATTTTCAAAAATCAGAGTATAGAATAGATTTTCATGTATACCAATAAACCAGTTGGAAACTTTACATTATTTTTCAAATAGTAGGACAATAAGGCGTTATAACATTATATTGAAATCTGTAACTAGAAGTGTAGTTAGCCCAAATTTAACTCACATTTTATTCTTCCGACTATCATCAAGCTCATGCAGGCTCAAAATACAAACGTTTGTGCTTCAATGTTATTTTCTATTTCAAATGAATTTATATTTCATTAATATCTTCTCCAGAATTACTACCTCATTTACATGTAGCATTAATGTAATTTTGTTTATTGTATTTGCTAATGTACGCCAAACAATGGCCAAATTTACAATGTAGTTACTGAGTGTAAGAACTCCATTGCTCCAATATTATTTTGTGTTATAAATTGATCTACATCTCAATAATGTCTACAAAATTAGTATACCATTTTCATATATCGAAAATCCAGTATTGTAGTTTCTTTTGTTATATTTACTGACATTCGCCAACCGATGGCATTCTTACTCAAACCATGAACTTAGCTGCTCCAATTTTTACTTTGTGTAAAATCATTTCATTAAAATCTCTAGAATGGCTGCACTATTAGCATCAAACATTAATATTGTTTCTTTTGCTTCAATTACTGGCATCCACTAATCAATGACCATCACTTTAATTGTTCTTATATTACTTTGTTGTTACAAATTGTTCTAAATCACTTTAAAAATATCTCCAGAATTGCTGTCCTATTTGCATCAAGTATTAATATTTTTTTTCTTTTGCTACAATTACTAGCATGCACTAACCAATGCCTATAGCTTCAATCGTTCTGATATTACTTTTTTGTTATAGATTGATTTACATCTCTTTAATAATATCACCAGAAATGCTGCACTATTTGCGTCAAGCATTAATATTGTTTATTTTGCTTCAATTACTGGCATGCACTAATCAATGGCCATAACTTTAACTGTTCTGATATTACTTTGTTGTTACAAATTGGTCTACATCTCTTTAATAATATCTCCAGAATTGCTGCACTATTTGAATAAGGTATTGATATTGTTTCATTTGCTACAATTACTGGCATGCAAAAATCAATAGCCATAACTTCAACCATTCTGATATTACTTTTCTGTTACAAATTGATCTACATCTCTTTAATAATATCTCCAGAATTCTTGCAAAATTTTTATGTAACATCATTATAATCTCTCGTGTTGTACAATCTGGCATACGCCAATCGATGGCCGTGGCTGCTACAAATAGAACAGTTAGTTCATGCGATGACCTCCGAGAAACGGAGTCTTAAATGAAAAGAAATTGTGAAGAAAAGCTTTAGGGGAGGGTAAGGTAAAAGAAAAACGCCAATGTTAACGAACTCCGCTCTAGCATTCTCTAATTATATTGACGAACCGCTCGATTTCCTTCCGTTGCAATTAGGTAGGCCGCCGACTGGGCTTATCATGTTGCCATCAAACCCACAGAAATTCAGTTTATTATAATAAGCGCGCTTATTTACGGACCTAACGAGAGCTTGCGCTCTATGCAGGCGAGTTTCTAATTCTCCTCCAGGCACTTTTTGCATGATAATGGGATATCCCAGGCAGAGTGCGGTTTTCAGGAAAATTAGTTTCTTTTTTCCAAGTTCAGGGCCGAAGTTAAGGGTTATAAAATTATCGCCTGCAACGATATTTTTTATGTTCTTCTTCTAATCAAGAGCATCATCTGTTGCTTCGTGGTTGAGAAGCATAATTGGTCTAAATTAAGTTTGCTGAGGCCTATCCTCGATTTTGATGACATACTTAATTCGCCATTTTGTTCGAGTGACAATAAAACTGTTCGAAATTATACGGCATTCTGATTTCTTCGATTTCCTGTTTGCGTTTCACGTGAGAAACCCTTTATTGGATCGCGTTTATTTTGTCGGGTTTCATTGAAGTTAATATCCCTGGAATTTTATAACTCTTGCCTTCTCAAGAAACTTTAATTTCGATAACAAGGTAATATCGAATGAGAAAGGGCAGTGTAAAAGTTTTTGCTAAGTAATTACATGTGAACTTTTTTCGATTGGAAATCTAAAGGTTAAAATTAATGGCTGGAATGAATTAGTTATTATTGCTACAAGTCATAACGATATTCAAATCTTTTTGCCTCCTCCTGTCTTATATATCATCAAGATACTATGAATGTACATTGTTAAACAAAAGAATATTGATGATTTGATTATTATCTATTCAACTTAGCCATGTCAACTAGCTTTCACAAATGTTTAATCACAACATATTCAGTCACCCTGTTAATGATTCTGCTACCCAATATTCATACTAAAAGATACAGTTATCAAAAGAAGCATTTGCGATGAAATTTGTTGGAAATAAATTGAAAATTCGAAAACAGATGAATGTTATTATTTTGAAAATATAACAAGGGAAAAAATTTGCTCATGCATTAATAAATGCCAACCATTTTAAGTTAATAAACTTATCTGAATCGGGAAAGAAATCTTGGTTTTTATAGTAATCAAGATAAAAACGTTTTTATTTTCAAAGAAATAATTCACATACTAGGATGTCTCGACTAGTTATATTTACAGAACTATTTCTCTGATTTAGAGTAAGATAATAATAATAATAATGATCTCCAAATCTTTCACTATTTTTTAAAAAATATTCAAATTTTAAAAAATACAAAATTTACAGAAAAAAAAGCAATTAATATTATGTAATTGCTTGCTGTAATTATTATTTGATTCTCTTAGATTATTTTATTATGATATCTGCAATTTCATTTTCGAAAAAGATCCGTAAATTAATTAAATTTATTTTCGTAACATCTGAATGTAACAGATAGCTAACTTAGGAAAGGTATCATGTTTAAAATTCATACAATTTTGTAAATAGAATTAATAATTATCTACTCTAATTTCATTAAACATTTCGTTTTACGTCAATTTCAAAATGAATTACTGTTTTTAATCTGATTCAATTGCTTTATTTAAACAGGTCTTCAGGCTATCAGTTAAATAAAAATCAGTTTATTAGCACTAATGATGCTCACGAAATTGTTAATACTTTCGGGTCACTTAACTGAAATAGGATATCAAATCCTATTTCTTTTTTTGTTTTATCCTATATCCATCATTCAGGCTAACTATTGATAGGTTCTTTCGAATCGAGTCATTGTATATTTTTAATTAGATACGGATTTACATCTTATGTTTCTGCATCCAACTTGGGTGATGTATAATGTGGCAGGATTCATGTCACGAAGTTTCTGACTCCAAAGCGACAAGCTCAAGATAGATGTCCATATATTTTTCCCATTCGGACAGTTTGAACCAATCTCCTTGACATCCAGTGTAGATTTTTTTAAAAAATAAACAGTTATAAGATATCTGATGAAATAAAACACTCTCTGTTCACCAACACCCAATGTTCTAATTTTTTTATTCGTCCTCAGTATTCAGTACTTAACAGATTTGTTCGGCTGTAAAGGTATATCTTCTGGTGTAACAGAAAAAGCATTAAAAAAAAAAAAAAGAATGATTTTAAGCCTTTCTGTAGACATTTGTCTCCCTAATGCCACGGATTTGGTTTCGAACTAGTTTCAACTGCCTTTTTCGGTTCGGGAAGGAAAAAAAAAAAGCGATTTATTCGCTCTTTGACATTCGAGATGGTAGAAAAAAAAACCACGCAAGATCCTGAAAAACATGCGATAAAATTCCAGCACGATCGCACCTTGGCGATGCTATTTCTCAATTCTTAGACGTCCAAGGAATCTTATATTAAAACCTCGGGTTAAATAAATATAGAACATGTTAAGAATAAGAACTAGTTGTTACTTTTTTTTTGTCATGTGGTTTTTCTCGTAAAAAATCATGGATTATTTTAAATATCAAGATTTTTTTTTCCATTTTTGGTTAGTGTACAAACCTAACCTTGCAGCAAAAAGTTTCATCTACATACATAACTGCTGTATTAAATATGGTCCGATTTTCAATAAATAAATTTCTGAAAACTGATACTTTCCTAAAATTAAAATTCTCATTTTGTAGAATCATAAACAAATGAATAGGTTTCGAGAACAATTACGGAAAAAAGCGTTTTGGATTGATTTCACCATTGCATTTCATTTTATTCAGTTAATCGAATTGCACAACACATAGTTGTATGATGAATTGTTCATTTTAAACCAATGTTTGAACAAATAAAATAATATAACACACACGACAAGATTGATATCAGTTTACTTTTGAAAATTCCCGTGTTTTTTTATTTGCGCATCCATTAAAAAAAATTTTAATTTCTGTTGAATTGGGCTATTGAAATTTCCTTGATTTTTGACATTTTAAATTAAAATATTGATTTTTGAAATTTTAAATTTAAATTGTTAATTGGATTTGTTTTCTTTTGGTAGGAATTGAAATAAATTAAGAAAATAAATCAGATGTAAGTTTATATGTTGATAAAAAATCGTTTATTTATTTATTTGTCCTGTTAAATGTTTAATATTTTTTCAACCCGTTTGTTTTAAAAATCAATTGAGTAACTTTAATTATCTTTTATTTGTTTATTTTCTTGCTTTGTAAAGATATTTTTTTTATCAAAATGTTAGAATAAATTCTTTCTAGTTCGTGAATGTGTTAATTCACGAATATTTTTTTTAAAAAATCGTTATTTATCTTTTATTTATTTTTATATGCTTAGTAAAAAAATACCTTTTTTTTCAAAATTGATTAAAATGTTAGAATGAATTCTTTACGTTTTATTCTAGGAGTATTTAAAAAAATAGTTTCCAGAACATTTTTCAGTTTACTCCAAAATTCTTAAAGAATATTAGATTGAATTCTTAACAAGTCATTCTCTAAAGCCTAAAAACATTCTACATTCAAAACTTTACTAAAAAAAAGCATTAAAATTGTATCAATATTGATTTTTTATATTATTAGAATACTGTATTGTTACGACATGAGTAGGAGGTTACTTCCATATAAATTACCATTCGAAAACGGATAAGCCTAACTTAATGCTTTTATGGATCAAAATGTGACCATGTAGAAAATTATTTTCCTTGAATAAAATGAAATATGAAAGGAAAACTTTAGCAGAAGTATTATTCGAAATGAAACCCATATCGACATTTTTATCTTTTTCACGACATTTCAAGCTTTCTCTTATCATTTATCGACTTAATAATATCCGTGGATATATCTTGTGTGAAACAGAATAGTAAAAAAAATCAGCTATACTTAAAAGCAATATCGAAAGTGTTATCAACAATACCAAAATCGGGTCTAGACGACACTAATCCAATAATGTAGTGAAATTGCTATTCCGAAAGCTGTATTTCCTTTCCAGAATTTAATTGTGTCTTTTATTTATGACCGGACCCTTTGAAATATTCCGAAGGCTACATCAAAAAAAGGCCTAGACCTACAAATAAGAAAATATATTCCTATAGAAATATTGGTCTACCTTCTAAGGTTCTTTGTAACTCCAGTGTCGAGTTGTTTGCCCTGCTGGATAGTTATGCATTGTCTTATCGTTTAATTTTATTTATACAATAGAATAGATCTAATATCCTTCAAAGACAGGATCAAGGTGACTGTTGTGTTTTATGCATTTTTGTGCGCTTTTGAAGTTTTTTTTTTTTCTTTATCTTTTGCTGTTTCCTTTGCTTCTAGATAGCGGTTAGAAGTCTTAAAATGGATAACTGACGCCATACGAGATAATTTTGATTTTTCTAACCATGAGTTAAACTACCTTTGCCTTTACTAAAGATAATACTGCAGTATAAATCAACCTTATGATAAATTTTCAGAAATTCTAAATGTTGAAGAATATTACTGATTCTAATAAAATCTCTTTTTGCAAGAAAGAAAACCAATTTTGAAAGTAGTTTACCAATATATATATTTTTAAAATCAAAGATATCGTATTTATGTATATGGGTTTTGAATCATTCAGACTTTAACTCTGTATTTGAGTTAAAATCATATTTTAAGGCGAGTCCATAGTACTTATCATCATATTTTATAATAAAATGTTGGTTAATGTAATATAATCACTGCCGATTCACATTTTTTTAAGGGACCACTTTACTATTTATTTTTGTCTTTCATTAAACTGACAAATTTAAAGTTTGTACTATCAAATCTATGTTTGTATTAAATGATTATCCGTTGAAATGTCGCCAAAACTTAAGAAAATTAAATATATCCGTGTATCTGAAAAAAGATTTAAGAGACTACCTAAATTTTTTTTCTAATAGTCACCTAAAAAATATTCCAAAACCATTAAAAAACTCTTTATTAGTTCAATAATATTTTTATTATCAGAACTAATCTTTTTTTCTGATTATTAATTATTATTTTTTAGAAAATCTTAGAACAAATCTTTTATCATTATTATTCTTACAAAATCTCAGTAAAGTCGCGTTGTCACACATAGTCGTGACTTCTGTCAATTTTGTAACTTTTTGAAATAAGACATTCATCGTTAAATCAATAACTAAATGATGATACCAAACTGGAATGGCTCAATTCGGAAATTCGATATGTTTATTGCCATTCTAAATTATAGAAATAAAAAAAAACTTAAAATCAGCCTACACATGATATTTTTAGTGGCACTTTATTATAACTTATTACACGTGACATTTGTTTTTTCTTATGATTTTTTCACTTTTCATATGAAAAAAAAAAAAAAAACATTGACTGGCAATTACTAGTTATGAAAAATTTCATCGTAGTACTGTGCTTCGATATCAACTAAAAGTCGTTCAACATGAATAATCGTTTGATAAAGAATATTTCAAACTCTTTATTAGTACATTAATATTTCTTTATCAGAACAAATCTTTTTTTTTGTTATTAATTTTTATTTTAGGAAAATCTTATTGAAGTCAAGATACACATTGTCACTATTACTGGCAACTCTACAATTCGTTGAAATAACAAATTGATCATTAAATCCGTAACGAAAAGTTGATATCAAACTGGATTCGTTCAATTCGGAAAATTGATTTGTTTACTGCCATTCTAAATCACTGAAATAGTTTTTTTAACCCTTTAATATCAGCCTACACGTGATATTTTTAGAACACATGTATTTTCAGGTGATCTTTTCACTTTTCATAAGAAAAATAATCAAAAAGTTGATAAAAAAACTGGCAATAAGTAGTTTTGAAAAATTCCATCGTACTACAACGCAACGATATCAACAAAAAAGTCGTTCAACTTAAATAATCGTTTGATAAAGAATAGTTCAATTGTTTGATAAGAATGAATTACCTGAAATATCAGTAGCAAATGCGTTGTTCACGTAGTTGTTAATCGAATGGATTTGAAGATCATTTAAATTGCCAGTCAGTGTGTAATGTAGGCCATGGAGTCCTCAAAAACTAACCCAGAATTTTTGAGCCCTAATGGGATTTTTTTTCATCTATCGCAGGTTATTGACCACGTGCTTCAAAAGGTAATGGAGTTACGATGGTTGTTAGGTGGATAGGCGTAAACAAATTATTTCCCATTTCCTTGTCGTAACTGCTTTTATTGTCATCACTTTTTTCTCTTAAGTTGTTAACTTATTCTCTTAAAGTTGTTGAGATTTCTGAGACAAAAATAGATCAGGGCAAGTCATTTTCGTTTCCCTTAATTGCTGATTTTGAACATTAAGTACCGAGTTTTCTCACAAAAAATTGGATTAAAGTCTCTTTTAGCCATAGAATTTTTTTTCTTTGCTCTTATAAATTTATTTTATTTTCATTCTTTTTAGCATATCCATAAATAAACTTATATCTTAGCACAATAAAAAAATATTTTTGAAGAAAGAAAAAAAATCAGGAAATTTTAACGGACCGTGCCAAATGTTATCAATGAAGTTATTATGATGTTATTTGTGGTTTGATTGGAATAGTTTGTTAGTTGTTTCAGAATTGTTTCTATTCTAGGCAAATTGTGAAGGTTATTTAATAATAATTTTGTGTCTCTTAATTTCAATATAGCTTTCACCGGATTTTAATAATGAATTAAATTTATGAAATTTTTTCCTTTCTTAATTATAAACGTTTTAAAATAAACAGTGAATAAGTTCTTTTAAAATAAAATAAATTATAATAATTTTTTGCTGTTATCAAGTTAATTAATTTAAGAAAAACGATAAATTCAAAAAAGTAAAAAATAGCGTTTTGAATTCAATACTTGTGCTTGTATTTAGATTTTAAATTATCGTTTGATAATCTTAAGTTAGAATTCTTGAAAACGAATTACATTTTTTTGAGAATTGTAATTAATTTTTTATATGACTCAGTATTTACTATCAATTAACTATTTTTTAATTTAAATTGGATTTTGAACATCGAATTGTTTTGCAATAGCTATGAATGAATTTTTTGAAATAATAAACTAAACTCTATTTCCTGTTTTTACTGTTGTCTGCTATTGAGTTCAATGTCAACTTAAAAGTCAAGGTATTTAATTTGCGTTCAAAATATCTCGAAGGGAAAAAAAATTAATTTTCCTTCCTTTTGCTCTTTCGATAGTAAATGAATTGTGTAACATTCGTTTTTGCACAGTGCCTTATATCCCAGTTAAAGAGGTTTTTTTTAAAGAACAAGGTTGTACTGGTTTCCGAACTTGTGATATTTCTCTTTTGTTTCAACAATTAGATCTGCATCTGAAATCCTGTTTAGTTCACTAGCGTTTTACAACTTTTGGTCGTTTATTAGCGTCATTACGCATTGTAAAATAATACCATTCTCTACGATCTTTTCACCTCTAAGTTTTATTATTAAATTATTTATTCTTGTTATTTTTGTGACCTTGCTTTTGAAACCTTCTCCCCTTGCTCTCATATCTTAGTTTTGATCTTAGCTTTAAACTGAACCTGTACCTTCCCATTTTTATGGATTTGGCTGTAAAATTTCCCGTCTTATATCTTTTGTTTATTTTCTTCTCAGTGTCCACTTGCATCAGAAGAAGTAAGAATTAAATAAATTCATCATGAGTTTCTTTACAATGTATAATTATTTTAAATATTGTTATGTCTCCATTTTTTCAATGATTATCTTATTATTTTACGAACATTCATTGGCCATGCCGGCCAGATTAATTTTTTATTTACGTAATGCATATAAAAGTTAACATCACTTATAATATAAAAATACAAATTTATGGCTTAGATAATTATTTTAAATGTTGTATTCCGTTGAATCTTTTGCAATGATTATCTTATTATATGCAGAATCGTTTAACAGATCTGAAAAATTTTAGTAGAAATTCCATCAAGAGTATTCTTTTAATATATTAACTATTTTTATGATAACCTAGTTAATGAAATATAAATATTATTTATTAACTTTAAAAAATCGTAAAACGTACTTGTGTATGTATGCAGTGTTATTTTTCTTCTGTCTGATGCTTTGCATTTGAACTGAAAGAATAACATTTTTCTGCGATTTTATGAAGATATTATGAGTATGCGTTTATTAGACACGTATCTTTTATTGCCATAATTATGCTTTGATGTGTTAAAAATATTTAAAAATATAATTGGGTGTAATAAAATATATCGTCAGCTAATTGAAATAAATTAACTTTTAATATGATATTATCTATATTAAGGTTCAGACGATTTTGAACAATAAAGCTATAATAACTTTTAATATGATATTATTTGTATTAAGGTTCAGACGATTTTGAACAATAAAGTGTACTTTTCAATTGGATTCTACAAAATTAACAATCAAAATACTGAAAACTGATCATACATGAAGTATTTTATTGTTCCTGATAATTGATATTTACTTATTTATTTATTCATTTATATTCTGAGGCTGTTGAAAAATGAAGAACCAACTTCAAAATACACTATAGATTTGAGTTCCCACATTTTTAGGTGACAAAATTATTCGTTTTTTCCCCTTTTTTGTTTATTTTGTTTTTTCATGTATGCGCTTTCACGGGGATTCCGAAAAATTTGCACTTTTATGCGTTTGATATTTTTTTCTGAAAAAGAAAAAATAACTTATGAATTATATATAAAATATCTGGCTTTAAATAATTTTTGATTCATTAAGAAAAAAAATTTAAAATTTCAGAATTGACGACATCTTTTTCGTTTTTTTTAATTATTATTCTTATGAAACGATTATATTCCAAACCATGAGATATTATCGTTTGCTTTCTATATAATAAAATTCTATAAAGATTTCGAAAACGTATTTTATTTAATTGATCATTGATTTCGCAGACACCTTGGCACAATTCAGACCTTGACGTTTTTCAAGATCTGGTTACTTTTTCAGTAAAAACCCACGCAAACATAATTGATATTAAAGTTTCGTCTTCCTTGTGCAAATAAACCTGTTCTCTAGAAGAAAAGTCACAATTTCCAATGCACTTCGTTAATTCTGCCTGCCTATTATTGACCGCAACTAAGAGTCGACGTAAATGTGGGAAATGTGACTAACACTGCTGAAAAAACCTGGGGCATGTCTTTGACTATTTCTTGGTAAAACACCGTAACGTCTGAGGAGGATTCACTTTAATAATCGTGGGTATTTTGCTGCTTAAGCTGTTTTTAAAACCCTTTTGTTCTCAAGCCAAGAGTTTTCCTACCAGGAAGTTTGAGCTAGCTTTTCCGTGAATAGAATTTTAAGGATTATGGTAGCTAGTGCGTTCGGTTCATATGCAGTATGGATATGGCTTATGGGAAGGAGTATCCACATTGACTGAAAAGATATTTGATAGTGTGTGAAAAAAGCTGGGAATTTTCGACAGACTTGACTGAAAAGGCCGGTGTCAAGAATCTCTTATTTGTTCTCGATGGAGTTATTTGTAACGCTTATGCTTCTCAATAATCTCTTATTTTAGCTAAACAATCGTTCATCTAAGCCAAATAACCATGAGATCGTGTGAGATACGGATTAGCGTTTATTCGATATAGAAAAGCGAGTGAGATATTCTTTTTTGTTCTTTCAGGTGCAAATTCAAATCCAGTTATGGGATTTTAATGAATTAACAACTTGGGAAAATAGTTTATAAGTTTTGAATGCTTTAAAGTAGTCTGTTCTGTATTTTCCATTTTTAATCTGAGAACAGCTGACTAAATTAGAATAGAATTAATTATACTTTTAGATTCAGCTGATATCTGTTGTTTCACGTTGTGTGTTGCTAAAAAAATGATTTTTAGGTAGATTCCTCTAGGAAAATTGTCTACCGCAGTGGTTCTCATGATAAGACTTCGGTGAAATTTAATTCTGAACTGATCATAATCCCTAGAATCCTAAAACCATGATTCGTTCAAAAGTTTACATGCGTATAACGTTTTTTCCATGTTGTCTTGTGAACAGAATAGCTAGAGTAATTTTATTTGAATTTTAACTGATTTGGAATATATTGTTAGGAAATGTAAAAATCTCTGGTTGAAAATTATGCTATCCTTGTTAAAAGTTTAACAATCTCGGACGAATTCGTTAATTGCTGATCTAGCTCAAAAAAAGTTGAAGTGGTGGAGTGGAGATTTGAAATTTTCATTTCGTCAGAACATTTTTAATATTGAAAATAGAAAAATAAATCCAATTGACCAAATTAGTTCCTCATTAAAACGAACCACTTTTGATTTTGAAATTTTTCGATAACTTCAATATTTTAGAAGTTAGGGGTATTTTCAAGCTCTAATATTGACTGTTTCTAACATCAAAAATTTATGCTGCGAAATAGTAACTTGGATGTTTTTTTGATTTTTAGTTATTTTTTGGAAAAAAACATCTCTGTTACATGTGCCAAAAAAATTCACAGAATTTTAATGTTTTTATTATTTGGTTTTTTTTAAATATAAAGCTCTGATAAAACTTTATTTAAAAATAACAGCCTGATTGTATTCTTTTTTTTATATACTTTTGTTAATGAATCCATTAACTAATATGGGCTAAATTCATTAACATTAGCTATACAATCTTTTACCACCATCATTCAGATATTTTCGTGTGTTTGATGCCGTTTAAAAGGTGTTAATTGTATGATTTTTGATTTAATATTAATTATGTATATTCAAAAGAAATTTATGCATATAATTTTCACTGACTGAAGTTCTTGCGTATTAGAATTAAAGATTTGAATAAAATATTTAAATAAAGGAAACAGAAGGAAATAATGGATTTTACTTGTTCACCGTTTTTCGAATTTAATTATAAACCTTATTTGTCATTGTTTTTTATTGGCAAGGCCAAACTTTCTTTGAAACAACAACCAATTTGAAATCATTTTACTTCATCAAGAAAAATTCATCCCGTTAATTCCCATTCTTAATTATTCAAATTATGCATGGCATCGTGTCCTTCAATCTTGTGTAATCTGGACAAGTTTTTGTGCAGCTTTTCGCAAACGTCTATAATTAAAACCTATCTCTGATTACACGTAATAACTAATGTCCAGCACCTTAAAATGCTAATACTTTCGACTCCTCTTTAATTATGGAGGAATTTTTCACGTAATTGGATCCGTTCCGTGTAATCTTCATCTCGTTCAACTTTTGACCGGCTGATAATGTTTGTATACCACGCCAACGTATATTACTGAATATAACTACGCATGCTTTGCTCTATTTATTAACTAATAATATATTATTCAACGTAAGTATATCTTAAGAAGTGATTTGCATATTTTAATTTAGTAGAACAAAATGAATTTTTTCTCCTTTAATTTTTGCAATTAAATTTAAGGTAATTACTTTTTTTCACAGTTACGGTTAAGATATTCTTTTGTGGTGGTCCGTTTGAAGCAAAAGAACATAGAGCCAAATGAAATATTTTCGCTATCGAATCCTTCGATTATTAAAAAGAAATTCGTAATTTTGATCAAATTATTTACTGAACAGTTTTTGATAATCTTTAAAAACCGTTGGTCAGTGGTCTAAACTTAAGTCCATTAAAGTCTAAGTTTAGCCATTGCACTTTTGACATCATAATCACTTAATAATCTACTCTGATATCTACTTCACTTTTTTTGACTTTATTCATTTTAATCTTACAAAATTTGTTGTGGATTTCCTAATTAAACTGGTATAAAATTCTTAAAGTATGTCACATGAATGTGTATTGACTATATTATATATCCATTTAATGCATTCTTCTTTGCTATACATAAGATTAGAATTATAGGCATTTAAATAATATTTATTTTTTCTTTCAGTTTTACTCAAAGAATATCTGTGAATAATCAGAAAAGATAAAAATAAATAAGTGCAAATATTTAACAAATAAACCATGAATTCAAATAGTTAAGCAAATTATTTGAAGAATTGTTTGCCACTTTTTCGATCCTTTAGTTAAAAAAAAAATCCTGATATTCATTTCATTATTTTTATTTATAAAGAAGAAAGCTATTACCTCATCCTTAAAAATCAAGCAAAAATTCACCAAAAATGTTAATTGACATTTTCTCTAAAAGGAAAAAAAAAAAAGAATATTTGCTCTATTTTAAAAAAGCAATTATTTTGTTATTTCAAAAATTTAAATTTATAAAAAAAAAGAAAGTAAATTTTTGTTTCTACACCCTCGTACAAAATCTCACTAGATGGGAACAAAATATTCAGTAGGAAGCCGATTTCTGCTACCTCTTTTAGATAATAACTTACTCCACATAACTCTTTAACTGCGCGTAAATGTATATTATTCAGCTTTTTCAACTCCACCCTCTAAAACGTGATAAAAGTATATTTTATTTGTATTTTTATTTAAAGGAATAGAATTGGCGTATCTAGAGTGAATCGGGAATTCGACCGTATAAACATACTTGGCGGAAGCTTGAACAGTTAAGTTCCTTGGCGAGAAAAAAAAAATGTTTATTTTTTTTCCCCTCGTCGTTCTTTTTAACACTTCTGAATGCTCTCGTAAAGTCGTTTGGAAAATTCATTTTATTTCTGATTGCAGAGGGGGAAAAAATACCGATTCAAAGGAAAAAGAAAGAAAAAAAAATGTTCCTCGTTATTAACGGTTTCCTAAATCGTTCTTGTTTATTCGTGAAATAGTTTTTTGAAAAAACTTGATTGCTTTTTTTATTTTTACATTTTTATTCTTGTTAAGAAAATCGTCTGATATCTAATTTGCACTGTAAAAGTAACAATATTTGATTTAATTGCAGGTCATTTCTGTTATAGCTTTCTAGTTCATTAAGAATAACTTTCATTTTAAACTGAGGTGAATGACTTATAATGAATTGATTGATGTACATATATTTTTCATTTTAATTGTTTTATATTTAAATTGAATGCGATTGATTTCTTATTCTTAATGCAGGAAAAATATGAACAATCATTTTTTGAATAATTTAATCATTAACTTAACGTTGCATATTTTTATTTCAAAATTTAATAATTTATTGCTTGTAATGAGATTGTTTTAAAATACTTTTTTACAAATTAATTTAGGTATTGAAAAGTTTCCTGTTTTTCGTTAAACATAAGCAATTTTCTATTTATAATTCAAAAAACAATGTGTTTTAAATATCTCTTTTGCTCATATCTATTGATTAAAATCGAAGCTGTACGTCATATCAAACATTACGAAACGTTTAAGAAATTGTAGATTTTAAAGTAATTTTGAAATGCATTTACCTTATGTAATAATAATCTAAAGAAAAAGTGAATTTGTGATATATGAAGATAATAAATATTGCAAACATTGTAAAAAAAATTAAAAATTAGTGGCTTTTGTGTTTATTTTTTAAGAATTTTTTTCCCTATTTGACTATTTTATAAATAATTGGAGAATAAAGCTTTGTATATTATTTGAAGTTAAAAACAACATCAAATGTTTAAAACATACATTATTTGTTGCTTGTTTTGCTATTTTGACCTCTTTTTTTCCAAAAATAAATAAACTTAATATGAAAGAGGCTTCGCTATATGTAATTCTTTTTACCAATATAAAGCAAGCTTACATTTATATATTTTTTGAAATAATTAAATCATTTTTCACTTAGTTTGCTCAAATATTTCACTTCGTAACATTTATGAAAACAATATTTTTGATGTTCTCGAGATATGATGAACAGCCAATGGGCATAAAGAATAAAGATAACATCCGGTCCCTGCTCTTTAAAAGAGAATGGCAATAAAGCTTATTTACACTTAATTCTGCTGAGAAAATAAAAGTAGCATTTCTTTTTATGGCTGTTTTGTCTCAAAATTGCACAGGACACGTACGCACGTTTTAGATAACTACACTCAAATAGTCTCTTCACTTCAAATATAATTCTGTCAGGATCTGAAAATTTTCTGTGAAAGTATGTGATGTTCTGAATTTTTATTCTGAAGTGACGTCACAATGCTCTCTAGTTTGAACCGATTCCGAGTAATTGAACGTCATAAGGCCGTAATCGTTTTCTACTGCCAAATGAAAAGAATGGGTTTTTATTCGTATATCAATACGTGTGAATCATTCTAAAAATAAATCACGATTTCTAAAAATATGAATAATTTCAATTTTTCTTTTGTTACTTTACACAGACAATGCCGTTTCAGTGTTTACTATTACTCATTGTTTAGATGTGCTAAAACGGGAAACATAATAATTTCGCCTTCGTTCTTGTAGACAAAATGTCACGTGTTGCTAGCTGAATTGTAGAGGAGTAGTTTTTATCACGTGATTATTGTGAACTAATGCTGAGTGATGTCAAATTTCGACTTATGTGAAGCTTCTAAGAGAACTGAAATGATTCTTTTTTAAAACACACACACACACACACACACATATATATATATATATATATATATATATATATATATATATATATATAGCATAAATGCACTTGCGAGTTCAATATTTAAAGACAGTATATTATGTTCGAAAATAGAATATTATTTTCTTGAATATTCTTTTCTTTTTGCCAATTTACCCTAATACCTTACCCTACTATAATGGTTTTTTTAATGATGAAAGCTTTTATGCAAAGTGTTCTAATGAATTTTCAATAAACCTTGTATTTGATTTTCAATAAGTCAAATTAGGTGAGAGGAGGAACATATAGATTGATTTTAAAATATTACTAATTTAGCTATTAAATCAATAAATTTTCAAAGAAGAAATTCTATGAATCTTAGAATAATAGAAGTATGACATTATTTACATTATTAAATAGAGTATGATTAAGTTTGTTTTTATAATATATTGAAATATTAATCATTTATTTTACTGATTCCTCTACTTTCTTTTTGATAAGTCTTATAAAATAAAATTTTTTAATGTTATATTAGTTTGAAATTTATTATTTGTTTATAATGAATAATATTAATCAAATATTCTTATTTTCAAAAAGTAAACCATCATTTGATAATTATGCTTTTTTTTCCAGAATTTTATTTCTTTAGTCGTGTTTTTCCATGATACATATATATCATAGATAAATATCTAAAATACATTTTCTTGAAGTTATTGAAAATATAAAGAAATGAATTAAAATAAATCACTAACTGTAATCACTGTTGAATAGATTTTTAAAAAATTGAGGAAATGCAACCCTAAAATGACCATTTATTTTAAAAAAAGAGAGATTTTATAATATGTACATTAGGCCTAAATCCGTTACTGTATAAACCTCTTTGGAACTGATTGCGAACAATTTGAAAACGGACCTCAACATTTCATTTAATTCTCCAGTCTGCAAGCATCTCGCAGCTTATGTATCTGGTCAGGCATGCGTGTAAAAGTTTTGGATAGGTGTGGCCTTCAGCGAGAATAGAAAGAATAAAAGTATCCTTTAATTATTTGTGTCGCATTTTAAAGAAAAATAGCTCAAATCTTTACCGTCTTTCAAGTGTTAACGTCTGACATGCGTCTTGGGCCGAGCTCTCACTTGGACATCGTTATCTGTAGAGCTCGGTGTTGAGTCACTTGGTGTTTGTGTGTTTTCGATGTTTAATTTTCGAGTGATAGTTGTCCGTTTGAACTGGGTGAGTGTATTCCAGTTTACTTTTTATTAAATTCGTCTCTATCTCGAGGGCTTTCGTTTACTTAAGATCTCGATTTTTTAGCTTTTCTGGAAAAATTAATTCTTTTTACCTCTATTTTGTTATTTAAAATAAAAATATTACTTTTTCAATTAGTTTTATTTTATACAAACGATAAATATGGAATATATATATATTTAGTATTATATTTCTATTTTAGAATGTTTTATTTTGGTTTTTTTAAAAAAGAGAATAAATTTCCTGTAATAATTATATTGTTAAAACATTTAGTTCAGATCCTCCTCCCCCCCCTTTTATTTAAGAATTATGTATGTTTTAATATATTTTTCAAAAATTACAATAATTATTATGCTCAAAGAATCGTTTGAGTTTGTGTATCACCAATGTTTAATTTTCGCTTAATAGTTGTTCGTTTGATTTGAGTGCGTGTATTCTAATTTATTTTTCTTTTAAATTTGTTTAGATCTCGAATATTTCATTTGTTTTATTTATAGGATTTCTATAACATTATTATATGACTTTTCAAAAATTTCTTATCTGAATAAAAATGTTTTAAGCTGATAGTAAATTTATAGCGAGCAATGTATTCAAAAGTGAAAATGAATTTCTTGCAATTATCATATTGCTAAGAATTCGATCTTTTTTTCTGAAGATTATATTATAAAACTTATTAATAATATAATACATTTTACTGAAATTACAGTCAGCATTTGATATCGAAAATTTATTACAGTAAATCAATTATATTAACTATGAAAATATCGTCCGTATTTACTTTTTAAACTCTTGGAAACATGAAAATATTATTGTGAATTTATTCACGTACAATTTAAATACATAAAAGCTTAATGTTTATATTTTATTATTATTGAATTAGTTCTGTAATTTACCCACTAATGTTTGGGACGAAATTAAAATTTTAAATATTCTCCATTCTGATGAGAACTGTAATATGCATTCTTAATACTTATCATCAATAGTTTAGTTATAAATCTAAAAATCAATCATTCCTATACACAAACAAATCTCTGAAAATTTCAGTTGTAGGAAGTGTACTGTTTCATTTCGATTGTATCAAATTACATTGCTTTGTATTCACTCACAACTACCAACTTTGAGCCAACGAACTTTGCATATTCATTCAGGTTCATTTGTGAATGAAAGAACAAATAACTATTTCCACTACTTAAGTTGGGACCCTGAGCACATTCTTCATTCATGCAGTGAATTATATCTTCAGGACTACTTCAGTTTTACCGTTAGTTACGTTTTCTCAACAGTTCCACATCCAGTTTGGTTACTTTAAATCTTTTGTTTAAACATTTGAGGCAACTTTCCATTGTTTTCTATCAAACGGATGTTTGAAGGAAGGATTTGGAAACTGCTTTAGCTGCCTAGCTGAACGGGTTCCTGAAAGGTTCTGAAAAGGATCTGAACGCCTGGGTGATTTTTAAAAAGAAGATAATTCGAAAGTGTTTTACGCCTTGTTTGAATTTATTGTTTTATTACTGAATTTTTCTCAAAAAAAATACTATCACTTTGCGAATTTTATTGTCTATTAATATTTGTATGAGTAATTCTTTTTTTAGAACAATAAATAATTTTATTAATTTTTATGTATATTTTCAAATAATTTCTGATTAGGAATCGGATCTTTATTTCAAAAACTTTTTCTTTCTGAAATTTTATTTCATTAACAAATAGTTATATAATTGAATACAAGATTAGAATTTCCTTTTATAATATAAAATAAATAGAAAAGGTTGCCATGATTTATTTTATTTTCATCTTTTATTATTTAGTTGATATTTTTTTTAAGTATCACTTTTCATAAATTGCTAAATAGTATACATTTTTTACTTCAAATAGGTTTTTGTGTATGGAATGATTTTATATACCAAACTATTCAAGCCTATTTATATTAGTTATCTGTCTGTTTTCATTGTGCATTTTTATAAATTTATGCTGACTTTTACAGCTACTTAACAACGCTGTAGCTGCTGTTTTTAAAAACTGTTTAACATTACGTTAATTATGTAGCTTTTATTGTCTCCCAACGGTGGAAAAAAAATTGTCGTGACCTGAGAACAGCATTCTTAATTTCACACACATGCTTTGGTCAAATAACTTTGGTTGCTGCTATCTGTTTGTAATGAGAATTGTTCTAGACATCAAATCGGTGTTATAGCGGTCATTATAGAAACAGACGCGTTCTTATAAAGAACATAATAAAGTGCTATACCATTCTGTAGGCAATCATAGAGTAAAGCTAAATTTCTGCAGCAAAAAACATGTTCATGTATAAATGTGGACGATTCTGTATTGTAGGTATTTATATATATGGCATAGATATCTGTATATTTTATCCACAATATATTGAATAAAACTTCACCTGTAAATTTAATACTGAAAGTATCTATAAATTTTCACTCATTTATTGATAGAAGTATATAGACATTAAATTAATTGTTCTTTTTACAGTTGGAGAGGCTGATCCAGTATGAACGGTACCTGTCTCTGTTGGCAGAACAGACCGCCCCTGACCATCCGGATTACAACGACATATGCCGAACGGCCAGTAAAGCTGCAGCTGTAAGTTCATTTCTTGTGCTTATTTTTTATAAACACATTTTTTAAATATTTAACGGTAGTCAATCTTCGCAAATTACAAAGAATATGTTACTAACATGTATTTAATTAAGCATGCAATGTGTCGTATCTAATTAACGACTTTTTTGCTCTAGTTGTTTACTTTTTAAATTCAATGAACTGAGCCGTGTAATTGCCTCATTTTTTTTTACAACACTATTAAATAATCCAAGCTTAAACCCAGGTATTTGTTTTATTTGATTAGGAGTAAGGTTTTTTTTTAATTTAAATTATTGTGAAATCTTTTTGTATATGATAAAAAAGATCCTATCTCCACCATAAATGCATTATACATTATTTCGATTATCATTATAGTTATGATTGAAACTGGTATCTGTCCATTTAAAAAATGGCATGTACAGTTATTCGGTTTAAAGTTCTTATAGTTTATAATTTAAAATAAGCCTTTATATTTAGGTTAAAATAAAATCAAATAATTTTAGTTAAAACATTTAAAAAATGAAATCTATGGTCGCAAATTTCAAATTATCAAGTGAGAACATTAATATCTTTTAAGTGATTATTTGTCTTAATTAGTTTAAGTCATTAACCAGTTTAAATGGTTGGAAAAAAATTACGAGACTTCTCTCCCCCCCCCCTCTAATCATGATTTTTGAAAAATTTCATTTTCAACTTTCTATCTTACAAACAAAGTTTTGGAACTCGACCAATTTTAAGATTTTTTTTAAAAAACCAGTAGTTTCGACGAAAATTTCACTATTACTCGAAGCTATTGTATATGTGGTAAAATCCAATGAACTTAATAATGCATTATATTCTAATATTTACAGTATTTTGAGAAATACAATTAATAAGAATGCGCTTATGATATCATTAAAGAATAAATACTAATCATGTTTTACAAAATTGTGATAATTAAAACTAAAAAAGAATCCCCTCCCACAAAAAAAAAAGAAAGAAAGAAAGAAAAAAAGAAAGAAAACGATAATCTTTTGAGCAAGAGATTAATTATTCAAAAGTAAGAAACCATTAAGAAACTGAAAGATGATGCTATTTCATAGAAGCGACAAGCAAAAAACAATTTATTGTAACTTTAATTAAATATTTCAAACAATACTGGCAAAACAAACCTCAAATGTCATGGGTCAGGTGACTCGCTATCTACCTATGATAAAAGGAATATTTTTTGCCCTTAAATTCCGGAGACTCTTAAACCTCTTAACCTAAACAACATCATGTTCTCATATGATTAAAAAAAGATTTTTTTTTTGTTTATTATGTTATGTTAATCATAAAAAATCTCTGTAGCTGAGGTCGATTTCAGTTGCATATAGACTGTGATTTGTTATTCTAATATATAAAAAATGTATTGTTTTAGCACTATCTTTTAAATTAAACAGACTTTCCTGCTTTAACCCTAATTTAGAATTTAAACGAACACTTCATATCTTCTGACTGTATGTTTTCTCTTTTCCTCTGCCGCAGCTGATCATTCTAAAACAAACACCTCTACAAAGCTGTTACCTGCACCGTAGATGTTTCTAGTTTTCGGCGACTATTTTAATGCAACAGTGCGCGTGTAGTTACGAAAGTGAAACGGAACACTTGTGTAGCTTTGACCTAGTGTAGCTCAGGCGTGAAGTGACACCGCCGCTTTTCTGAATGCCTGTCCATCAAAATATTCCGCTGTTGTGTGTGTGTGTGTGTGGTATGTGAAACGGGACCATGTTCCGAAGACGCTCTGACACACATTTTTTTCTTCTCTCTGTGGGCTTCGTTTCATCACAGGCCGCCCTTCCAGTGTTGGTGGACATCTGCTCTGCTGTTTGCACAGCATGGAACTTTCGCTCGTCTTCGCGCCTGTACTTGGCGGGAAAATAATCAGCTTTGTTCCATACCAACACGTCAATTAATTCGTAGTTAGGTTGCGCAAAGAACCATGTGATTGTTTTTCGGAATGTAGTTTCTTCTCTAATGAACGGTTAAACTCTCCATTATCTGAGCTTATGACAATGGAATTGTCAAACAATCGCAAACTCAGATGGATCTGTATGCTGCAAACTGAAAGTAAATCGAATTACTGCATCATTCACTTTTTTTGCAAATTTAACTGATTGTTCTTGATTCATTTAAAAAAATTTTTAAAATCTGAATTTATTCCTTTGAAAAGGAATGAATTAAACCCTCTTTAATGGAAACCTAGTTCTGTATTCGTTGGTTAAAATGTTAATTTTTATAAAGGAACAGAACTCAAAAAACAATTATGACTTTGTTTTTAATTGCCTTTCATAACCGTCGTAAATTAGCAAAGTGTACATCGATTTTGAAAAAAATATCAAAATCATTTAACAATGAAATATCTATATTTAAGAATTTACAAATAAAAAATATTGAGTATGTCTAAAATTGTCTCATTTAATATGATGTGACTCTGTGCATTAGGTATATCAATAATATATATTACTGTTGTATAATTTATTTTTCTTTATTTATCTCTTAAAATTATAAAATTTCACTTCGTTCAGAATTAAACATGTGGTTGTTTGTTACTTATGGCACTTGCCTATGGACAAGCCCTCCGCTGATACAGCAGCAGATTTAAGCCGAAAGGAGCGACTCTTGTTTTTGAAATAGCGCCAACGAGGGCCAAAAGTACGACTTAGCTACACGCTCACCACATTTGCTTGCACCACCCCTTTTTACACACAACACCGCTTCATGCCCCTGCAACTATAACTTCCTTCTTATTTAAACAGTGTAATGGGCATGAAGTGACCCCTTTTTACAGGGGGGCACAGTCACACATCTCACAGATAGCACACAAAAGAAAAACCATGCTCAAACCAGGACTCGAACACTGGGAGATGCGCTACCTCTCTGTCAGAAAGCCTTCAAAAATGTGGTAGATATGATTGTGTCAGATATAACACTAATGTACATATGATTGCATTAGATATGAAACTAATGTACAATTGATTGGATTAGATACGACAAAAACATATACATATAAACAAACATTAGATATGACACAAAATTTATGTCATATCTTTAAAAAAATTTATGAAATTTTGGTAAAATTTGTCAAAATTTCAAAAATACTCCATGAAGATATGAACATCAATAAAATTTTAGCTCACTTTATTTAAGAAAAATTGTTCTTTATCATTTTTTCTTCGCCAACTTTAACCAATACAAACTGGGGAGAAATAGATGAGCGTGCTGTGCAACTATAATATTAGTGTGAAAAAAATTGCATAAAACATTGCCATGGGCTTTTATGTCTACTACTGCTTTGTTTCAAGAGTAATCCATGAATTCATCCCAGCATATCCTTCGTACATTCTTCTACAGCCAAAGAAACCATCTGAGCATTTACCACTATCATTCCACAAAGATATATTCATCCAACCTTCAACTAATGATTTAAGAATTCTTTTGCTATAGCCCCATTAAAAAAGGGCGGGAACTGGCAGTTTTCTTTCAATAGCATTTCCTGAGTTCTTTGATTTGTTCTTTTCGTTAATGCTTTTCCAATTTTGTCAGCGTTTGACAGCAAGCAAGTCAAGTTTATAACCCCATTCTTGTTCGAACTGCGCAATTTAACCTTGCCAGGAAATCTTGAAGAATTTTAGTCACTTGTTCTAATTCAGTGTGGGTGGATTCTAACGCATCTGAACTCAAGAAAAGGGTTAACTGAAATGATTTTTTTCTTTTTGTCTTTCTTGATTGTTTTTTTTAGTTAAAGAATTCAAACAATATATTTTTTATTCTATGTTAGATTCTTGTTAAATAATTGTGTTCTTATTTTTTCTGGTCTTCTGTTTAACAAAATAGCTTGGCTGTTTACTTCTTTTTTTAATCAGATGTTATGTGTTCTGAAAAGGAATCCGATCTTTTCTTTCTTTCAGAACATAAAGAAGATTTAATAATCCTTTACTTACAAAAAAGCCTGAGGGAAACTATTTACCATCTCTCACATCAACACGCGCACAGACTCCGTTCAGCTAGTGATGCATAAACTGTTCTGTATCATGCTAATCAAAGATACAATCTGTGTTTGAGGAAGCAATAACTTGTTCGTGTGACTTATTAAGTTAACTACGATTTCTTTTTTATCTGATTTGCATTATACATATTGCAGTTTTTATGCTCAATAAGAAATATCATTTCCTTTCTCGCATTTTTATTGTTTGGCCACACATAAAAAAAATGGCCTTGTGAAGAATAGCATGTGCAAGGATAGGATCACTCCTTATTTCTTAGCTTCTAGAGCTTTCGATATTATTAAGCTCTTGAAGAATGTTCTTATCTTGGATAAGATAATACAAAAATTTTATGATGAATAAGAATTATTTAGCTAAAATTATTGGTTGTAATATTTAGATTTATGATTTGATTTTGCATCTTCTTGTAATGAAATTTTATTTTTATTTGCGTTATTATATAAGAATAATCAAATTTCTTTTCAAGTGGATTGTAATTTTAATCATATGTTTATAATTTACACGATTTTAAATACCAGGAACAGAGATTAAAAAATTCTTTTAGAAATACAACCTATGATAAAAGGAATAGTAATTTCTCTTTTTCTAATTGATGCCATTGTTTGTTGCCGACAGACTTAAATGCTTTTATGGACACAATAGCGTTTCAATTGTCATCGCAAAAAACTGTTACTGTTATATCATACATTTCCATTTGTGAACATGGCAGTTGTTGTCATCTGTGGTCGACAGTTACTGTCAGCTGCACCACCCATCATCTCTATTGTTGGAGTTGGACGCTTATTATACTTGAAAAACTTTTAGCTTTTGTAGCAGGATGCTGGTAGCCAAATTCAGCATATGGGGTGAAAAAAAAACTGAAATAATAAAATAGATAGGCGTTGCAACTTTTCATCGTAGGCGCAAAAAAAAGTAGAACTTTTTATTTATTTAATTCTGCTATTCAATGGCAGAACTCTTCCATTGTGAATCATTATTTGCTGCTGCCACAACTCGATCTGCAAAGTACATCGTTAAGCAGCAGTAGAAGTATTTTTCTCTCTTTCAATGCCTCGTGCTTTAAATCTGCTTGAAAAGGATGCAGTTAGTTCAAGCTCTGTTGAGTACCTTTTATTCGAGAAATCTTTTATGGAGTTTTAACAAGATGAGGAGGAAACAAATAATCGAACAATAAACAGAACGGTCTTTGTATTGGTTTTGGCTGTGTTCTAAGAAGTGTTATCCTGAGTTCGATTTTTCTCACGTTTGGTGTGCCGCAATATTTATGTATGTTGTCCTACACACTTAAGATATAAATGTATAGTTTCTTTTATATCGCTCCTCCCCACTTTTACGTACTTTTGTAACAGTTTTGTGATTTCTAAAGCACTGTATCAAATCGAAAACGGTTCTAAAAATGGCCTTGCATTTAATATAAAAGTATTCATCTTTCTTTAGAGAATAATTTTGCTAGTCCTTCAAAAAATCTCTATCTGTTTAGAATAGTAGATTTCTGCAGACGACTTTTGAAATAAAATAAAATATGTCATTTCATTGGCAAAAACGATTGCCAGATGTTTCGTCTTGTGATTTCAGCCTTCAATTACAAAAATGCTGCTAATAAATTTCAGGAATATATTTAACTATCGTAGTCTCTGATTTTTAAAAAACAATTGAACGTAGTTAAAAGCATTTGTACAAAACATTTTCATGAATTTTTATACAAAATTCTTTTTTTAAGAGTTTTATAATTTCAACTCATTATTTAAGACAGATGAAGAAATTAGAAGTTTTTTTTTTTTCAAAGTTGCTGGTAGAAGTTATTATTTCTATATTTTAATGAAATTTGATGATTCTATTATTCATTTTCAAGTTGTTACATTTAATTTTATTCTATTTTGAAAAGCATTGCTTATTATAATTAATCAGTTAACAACTGGAAAGAATAAAAAACCTTTTTGCATGCAATCTGAAAGAGATATTTTCAGAAAATAAATAAATAAAAATGTGCCTGGATTATATTGTGAGATATATATTTGACAATGTGTTCCGATCAGAATCTTCCATCGAAGAATGGATCAAAACTTTCTTTTGTATTTCAATTCACTCTACAACAATTTTTTTGGTTCCTACAGAAAGCGATCGTTTTTAATGAATAAACGGGGTTGCCATTGTATCTGATGATTCCGATTTTGTAGACAATGCATGCGATTGCAACAAACATAATAGGACTTCTAATGACCCTTTTCCTTTTATCAATGTAGGATTGAAATTGCACAATTGTGTGATTAATGGATTATTAGTTCCTTCATGAGATAATGCACGCATTTGCTCAAAATTTCGTCATAGCTTTTCATTATTCATTTTCAGAACATGGCTTTTGATCAATTAGAATGTTTGCGTTCGAATGTTATGTCACCTTTCTACACTTTTTCATAATTTTTTAAAAACATTTTTGTGGTTTAGAGAAAAGTACTTTCGAGTCTTGATTAATCAATATACGTGACATTACAGTTTTTTAGAAAAGAAAAGAAAAAAAAAACCTGAAAGCTAAACATTAAAAAAACTAGTTATTTACTCTATTACGTCTTAAGCAATAACTATAGGATTCAATCTTCATAAATAATAATCTCATTTTTTTTGTTTATAATGCTTAAATTTTATGAAATAAGATAAAAATATATTTGCAAACGTTAAAAAAAAATATTACAAAAGTTACTACGATATATTTTTAATACCATTTAATGAAATTGCTTGCTGTTCTTTTTTATTTAAATTTAATTAATAATCAACGCACAAGCAGATTTGTTCTTACTCTTTTATTTAATTGAGTTAAATAGTGTGTATCATATTAAGCTATTTCTATTATTTATTTTTGTTTCTAAAAATTAATAAATTACCCCGTAGGAAATTATAGTATATTTTGATCATCAGTATCAAACTAATTGAGTTTTATTAATACTTTGCAACTTTGTAATTAGGTATACTGTTCCTTTTTTATGTTCGTCAATTATATAATTTTAATTATTATGTTGAGAAGAAATTATTAAATTTTGTTTCAATTTTATTTGCTGTGTTGTGCTTAGAATAATATAATCCAAGTATAGGCACCCAGCAAATAGCCCACACATGGAATCTCAGAATTTCTTTTTCTGAAGAAGTTCTTCGACAGTCAAAATATTGAGTTTGACAATGACTTCAAACATGCCATATGACAGTGTGAGCATTCTTTGAGTACTAGCTTTTTGAACTGGACTGGAATATATAGATACCTCAACATGAATAACAGTTATGTCGAAAAGTATTAAATTATCGATGTCATCATTTCTGTTTAGTATTATCATTCATGGCATTTATTATTATGTTCAAAATTATATGCTTTAATTTTTGATACCTTTTCGTATATCTCTCTATTTCTTACTTTACTCGTGATTATAACCCACATTGTTTCTTAATAGATGGTAAAAAGAGCTGACTATGGGAGAGAGGAATCTGATCTGGATCGAATCCAGGATCTATTTCCGAGTGATCACCTGCGTCTTCACGAAAGGGATCCTCTGTCTCCCGTAAGTATATTTGTACATCGTCCATTTGTTACTATTATCATTCATTCTGGCCATATACAACATATATTATTTCTATTCAGAATTGCTGACAAAAATTATTTGCTGTTCAGTATTAGCCATAGAACAGACAAATTATTTGCTTTTCGATTTTTAGAAGAGAATTTTAAAGTTCATTCATTCAGTTTTTGAGATGATTTTGAATTATATTATTTAGAAATGAAATCATTGATTTTTTTTTGGGGGGGGGAGGGAAAGAGATGTAAAAGTTTTATTTTTTATTTTTTATTTTTTTAAAAATTGCCTGATTTTTATTTGTCTTCTGGTATTATTTTTTCTATTGAACATTTTGAAATTCCCGTGCACCTATAAGTGTCACACATGGTTTGCATAAGTAGACAACACATTACGTAAAGACATCATGCATATAGAATAGCTACGTTCGCTCACGTTCGTTTGCACTATCCCGTTTTACAGGGGAGCATATTCAAACATATGACAGATAGAAAAGATGAGAAACAACCATGCCCAAAATAGGACTCGAACCCAGGACGTCAAGATCACGAGGTGGACGCTCTATCCCTGTGGATAGACGTCGGCGTCTTCTGGTATTAGTGAGCAAAGAAATGACTTCATAGAACTTAGGCCTATCCTGCTTTTTTGTTAGCCGGCCTTCCCCCCCCCCATTAGGCTGGATACACGAGAAAGTGCTGTATTTCTGAATGTTTATAAAATGTCAGGAACATTTTCCTACCATGCATCAAATTAAATATTAAATGCTATCATATATTGGAAAATTAATGTAACATTTTACTCATTTTGATATTTTAACTTTTAAAATTATTGTAACAAAAACGAGCAAGCAAATAAATAATTAAATTTATAAACTTCTGTTCCATTGCAGTTTTAATTGTGTCTCAATATCCTGATATCCCCCTCCCCCAGTTGTCCGAGAAGTCCATCTAAGTCTCGCATGTCCACTACTTCTCAAGAAATATTCCATTTCCTCCATCTTATCTCCAACACGCAGAGGAGTTTATTACGTAACTGTGCTTGCGTGTGTACTACCGTAAACGGGGAAGGGGAGAGGAGAGCAGGTGTTCCTAATTGAACCATATGCCACTACATCCTCCCTCCCCTTTTTACTCCGGACATCCGATTAGAACGTTCTGTAGCGGGACGGCATTTCCTGTATTTTTGTTCCTCCTCAGTTCGAGGCCAACCCCTACGGATTCATTCCATTTCGGGTTACAATAATAAATTCGACGTAAGCAGCCGACCTCCCCCGCCATAGTGCAAAAAAAGTGTTCTTGTTAATATTAAGGAGTGGTGTGCGCATCTAGTAGGATCTTCAGCAGAAATTGTCCACTACTTAAAAAGGGATTGTCTATATAAATCAATGAAGAAGTTTTCATTGTCTGCAATATAAGATATCTTGTTAATACTTCAAAATATTATAATAATTTTTATACAGAATATCACTTTAATTATTTTTTTAAATGTTGCTTTTATTATTATTATTATGGAAAACGCCTATGTTTGAAAAATAACTCATTTCTTGTTAATTCGTAATAAACAACAAAAATTAATGTAATAAATAAATAAATAAATATGTTTTAAATATGCATGAGGTCTACTTTCGGATGGGTTCAGCACTGAAGCAAAAGTACCAAACATCTTTAAGAGGGGGGGGACCTTCCTAACCAATACGTACCTACTTATTCGCATTTTTATTGAAATAATTATTAATTTACTTAAATTATTGTTTAAATTAATGTAACATTTTAAGAATACTCAGGTTTTTTTTCATGCTTAGTAAGTGTATTTTAAATTAAGGGGGGGATAGACAGGAAACAAAACTCGGAAACACGAAATTTCTGGTTAATAAATAATAAACGTAAAAAAATAATAAATGTCTGTTTTGAATATGCATGAGGTCTACTTTGGGATGGATCTAGTGCAGATACAAAAGTACCTAACGTCTTTAGGCAAGGGGAAAAAAACTTATTTATTAATACATACCTACATATTCGCATTTTTATTATTTAAATACTAATTAATTTGCATAAATTATTGTTTAAATTAATGAAACATTTTAGTTGCACAAAAAGAAAATCATTCTACATTCTGCATTTTATGCATCGGTAGTTCATAAATGTGATAATAAATTTACGGTTATAGTTAAATACATATTGCAATTGAATATTTAGTACGAGGTACAGAAGACCGAAGAACACACGAGAGTTTTATTTGATTTATAAACATTCCATGGCTGGTATACCCCTGGGCCTTCTTTTTCTACCTTGGTCATCTCCTGATAAAACTGGCTCTGAGCAAAAATCGTGATCAAATTAATAATTGGAATGACACTTGATCGGGCACTTCTTCAAATTTCTCCCATAGAACAATAGAATTTTTAAAGATTTAATATGCGTTAAACGATGCATTACGATTGTGTTTTGGGGTCTCGAACTTTAAACCTTCGAATCTAAAACTGAAACTGACCCCAGGCCATTATTGCTGAAATATGAGTTAAAAACTATATTTTTGCTCTTTGAATGAGAAATATGAATTCATTGATTTTTGTTGTCAATTTTAATATTAGCTTGCTATTGAATTTTAATTACATTTATATTCTGTAAGTAGTTAATCTGTTAATTCAATAAGTTTAAACGAATTGCTTACTTTTTAAAGAATGCTCGGTTGTTGTTGTTTTCCCATGTTTGGCAAGCATATTTTAAATTAAAGACTTCTTATATTTCGACAAAAACATGAAATCAGCATTTTTTGATGCAAATTTTATTTTTTAGGTCGATTACTTTTTTAATGTAATTATTCTGCAAAAATTTAATTTTCCCAAGCACTTTTTTGTTTTAATTAATTTATTTTATTGTTAAGTTACCTGAATCCATTATTATAAGAAATTCAGCTTTGTTTTATACCAAACAACCTGCAATAATCAAAAGAAAAATTATTTAGAATTAAAAAAAATGCTATGACGTTCTGTATAGTGAGTTAAATATACTCACTCATCTTTTTTTCTAAATTACTTTTTTTCTCTCTAGTGATTAAATTTTCTGTTTGAGGTACTGAATATCTCTTATATTTTGCATTTAAAATTTATTCTACTTTAATTGCAAAGTATAAACGAACGCAGTGTTATTTAAAAAAAACAATCAAAATTATTAATGCAGACGATAATTTACTTGCATGTAATTAAATCAAACAGCATGCTTATTTTAGTTGTTGTTGTTTTCAATAATTACAGCCATTGTTACCTGAACTATTATCATTTCTGTGCATCAAAGTTTGAAAAACATAGTTTATAGTATTTACGATGATCGTTTCATAACAATAAGTTAGTGTTTGATTTTCTAGAAATGGCTGACTTCATTTAAATAATTTTCCAGCTTCGATTGTTTAAACTAGTATATTAAAGTAGCGTGCCTGATGAATCTGCTGTTCTTTTTAAATAAAAAAAAATCTTTTCTTGTTACGTTTGCTTGTAGTCTGTATTCTTAGAATTTTATTATTATTATTATTATTTTACTCTTCAAGGCACGTGCTTATTTCCTTAAGCATATTATTGACCTCGCGTTTGCATTTGACGAAAGGAATTCCACAACAGTGTGCGCTCATTTTTAATTTGATTCCTTTTTCTTTTTTTTTCCTTTAAGAATCATTTAATTATTATTTTTTCTCTCTAAAGAATACATCATCAATACATTATTTAAGTTTGCACTAAACCTAAATGGTTTTTGTTCCTAATTTCCACGTTTCTAAAGATAATGATTCTTTTCCTGCTTTAAGTTTGCAGTTTCTTTGTAAAATCATTACTTTTGCCTTTAGTTTTTTGCATATTTTTACTTTGAAGCGACTAAAGTATCCATGTTAGATCATTATGGGTAGTATTTTTAAAAGTTTTCAACGATATTTATTTTTGCCTAGCAATTTTTTTTCTACTGATCGTTGAGTAACCAAAATCCACTGAACCCTCATACTGTATTATTGCACCTTTAAATAGTATCAAACTATTTTAATCGTCATTATTTTGAGTTGTATAGGAATTCTTCTGAAGTTTTGCTAACACTTTTATAGTTTATTAAATAAATTTTTAAAATTTCATTAAAGACAAAAAACGTTAAGATTTTATTTAATTTTTAATCTGTAACAAACTGATACTGCAAAAATATAGAATTATTAATTTATATTATATATTTTTGTAGGATACATCATTTATATATTTAATTCAGTGTTTTAAACACTTATTAAAACACTGAAATTTGTCTCAAAACCGTTGAATTTTTATTTATTTTATTACTTCTAATTCAAAAATCGATATAAATTAATTTTCCCGTATAATATGACTATTCGAATAGCAGGTAATAGTTTAGCTTGTGAAATTAGAAATGGTTTTTTTAAACCAATGTTAAGATTCAGTTGTATAAATTAATTTTGCTACGCAGCTTTGCTTTAAAATTTAACTTATATTGCAAGCTATTTGAATTGTTTTACTTTTAATACTTGATGTCATGTTACTTGATGTGGTTGAATTTTTTTAAAAAAACCTTTGTTTTCCAATTATAAAAGACCAAGTTGTGGAGATGATTTGGAAGGAAAATTGACGTCTGATATGCTAAATATACTCATATCATTATTATGATGTACTGGAAAATTACAAATTCTGAATTTAATGGTAATTTCTTTCAGTCTAAGTTAAATATTGAATGACTTATAATTCACACGATTCGGTTTCTGTCAAGTTATATCTCCTTCATAGATTATAGTTGGCACTATGTATCTCAAACGATTTTCGAATAGGAAAGTGGTTGAAATGGCCTTGAGAGAACATTGGCGTCAAGCACAAAACTTACGTTTGCTTCAGAATCTTATTAAAGTTGATGTTTGTTCATATGACTCTCACCAACTTGCTAAATTACATCACAATTCGTCCCTTATAATAAACTCGATATATCGCATAAGATTTTTGAACTGGAAAGCGGATGAAATGGCCTTGAGGGAAAAAAGGCGCCAGGCACAAAATACATGTTTACTTCGGTACCTTATTAAAGTGCGATATTTGCTCATGTGACTCTTAACTATGCTTGCTAAATTACATCACAATTCGTCTCTTATGATAAACTCGATACATCTAATATGAATTTTGAGCTAGAAAGTGGATGAAGTGGCCTTGAAGGAACATCGGCATCTAGCACAAAATACATGTTTGCTTCAGAACCATATTAAAGTGTGATGTTTGTTCATATGACTCCCACCATGCTAGTTAAATTACATTACCATTCATCTTTTATGATAAACTCGATATATCTCATAAAATTTTTGAACTAGAAAGTGGATGAAATGGCCTTGATGGAACACTTGCTAAATTACATCACAATTCGTCCCTTATGATAAACTCGATATATCCCCTATGATTTTCGAAATGGGCAGCGTAGAAAAAGATTTTTAGAGAACATTAGCATCAAGCAGAAGGTATATGCTTGCTTCAGAACCTTATTTCGTCTTTCGAGAATATTATTCGAACCGATTTTTATTCATGTTGCTGTCACTTTTTTTTTTGTTAAATTATATCACAATTCATACCTAATGGTAAACTCAATATATCACATACGACTTTTTAAAACCTTCGAACTATAAAGAGTGAAACTGCTGAAAATAGTCTAGAGGGAACGTCAGCTCCAAGTATCTTGTTCGTCCTTTTATCGTTCTAACTATACTGCAAAATTTTAAAAAGTTCTAAACGTATTTATAATTTCTACCTGTAACTTATTAATTTCCAAATAAGAGTGATTTCGACTACTCAAATCTGTTCCGTCGAAGTATATCGCATCCTTGCAAGTTCTGATAAGCTTTATATATCATATGTGGTTTTTGAAGAAATTTTCCCAAATGCTATTAGGAAAAATTATGGAGCAAGAAGATGATTTCGTGATGTGGGAGTGGAGGGTATTATCTCTGGTTGTTATATTATATATGTTTATGTCATTCTTTTAGCGTAAGGGTACAAATAAAAATGTTCTAAACATGTCGGCAATCTCTCCCATTTCTTGTGAAATACCAAACAGTGGCTTGTTGAAGCATTTCTTTAACTTGCGTCACTTACATCTCACCTGCCACATTGATGTGATATACATCGTAATAAAGTATACGATGTATATCACATCGTATACTTTATGATGAGCTCAATACATTGCATATGACTCATAAAGAATTTTTCTTTCAAATATATAGAATGAAATTAGAGGTAACAGCCAAGTGGGAACACTAGCCTAGAAGGAATGTTCATTCTTAAGTCATTCCAAGAACATAACGACGCCATACGATTAAAAAAATTAACGTGTTTCATAATTAATTTCAGCTTATGTTGGACAATCATACAAAAGCTTATGAAAGCCCGATTTTGACTCGCATTACTCACATCTCTCCTGCCGAGTTATATCATATCGCATATCATCACACTTTCCGGTAATCGCGATATATCACATAAATTTTCTATTTCCAGTGACTCAAGATATTAGATGATACCAATCCCCCACCCGTATCGTACCAGTTCAGTTGTCTAGGAACAATGTCTGAAAATAATTTCCAAGTAAGAGATATATTTTATCCGGCGCGTTCAGGTTAACCATAAAAAGAACAGAGAGACATGACAAATCTTGATTGTTCTTCCGATTTTTTATCAATCATATCGTGAGATAACGCTTCTTTAGTCATCGCCGAGGGAGGAGATATCTTCATGACGCTTTTGATCAAATCGGGTCGCTGCTACTTCCAGTAGGCAGCGGAAAGTGTCTGTCTGTACTGTGTATCACCTGGCTCGCAACTCAAACCGTAGGTGTGCGCGTAGTGACGCTCTGTTTTTTTCGTAACGCTGGACCTTCAGAACGGCGTTGACGAATGGTTGAGTTTGGGAGTGAGTGCTTGCTGCTTTCTTTCGCTTGCATGAGAATGTGGACATGGCCGTTTAGTTAAATATTGAGTTTTTAATGACTGATTTCGCGAGCGTGTTTTACACTCGGTGTTGTTTGTGAAGTTGCAAATTGGAAGAACTAAATCGGATGGTTTCGTCTGTGGTAAGTTTTGATTATTTATTTGTATAGAATTTTTGTCGGTTCTTGAGCATACTAGTTGTACAGAAAAGTTGCGTAGTTATGAAATTATTTAGGGTTTAACTTCTACGAAGAAAACACTTAAGCCAAAACAAATATTTAATTTGAAAGCAAAAAAAAAAAGTAACATTGTTTATAAAATTGTAAAATAAAAACTCATTAATATAATTCTTATCGCGATAAAAATTTGAATTAGTTTTTCTAGTCCAGTATATTTTTTTACAGTAATTATGTTTGTAAATTTATTTCTCTAAACTGTAAATCAACCCTCAAAATGAGCAGGGCAACTGTAAATCATATATATATATATATCCCAGGTAACGCATCCTGTAGCATAATAATCTATTATATTGTGCGATATCATATAATATTAAACAATATTTTACAATATTGCGAATATTGATCAATATTGTACAATATTTGTGCGCTACTAGGGATATATATATATATATTAAAAAATAAATACTTCTTTAATAAAGAATTTTTTAAAATTAAATATATCTTTTCTTTATTGCTTTTCAACTTTTTAAGCTTTTAAAATGTTAGAAAAAAGTTATAAAATAATATTTTTTGCTTTTATTTTCACTTTTTATTTATTTATTTTTTTATTTTAAGGTCTTTAAATATTGGTGATCATTACTCATCTTTAATAATATTAATTTTTAGCTTTCTTTGAAAATTACGCTTTATTTTCATCCATTTTTTCTTTTCTTTTCTATTTTTACTTTTAGGAATAAAATTATTTATGTTTCATTAGATTTTTTTTTCTCCAAATTATGCAAGACAAGGTAAAAAATTTCTGTTTCCGAAACTCACTTGTTTAATTTCCTGTGCTTGTGAAGTGTTATTTCCGAATTGTTTGAAATACCTTTAAAAGAAACGCAATTTGTTCATTCACTATTTTTAGCATTTTATTTTGAAATCCTGGCGATATCTCGCAATTACATAAAGGTTTAGTTCATTCTATTATTTAACGGAATACGAATTAGTCAACAAATTTCATGGTTAAAATAAATGTTTGATTTTAAATCCTGAATGACTATCACGAATTACTCATTGTCTATTTCATAGATTAAATATTCACTTGCTTTTTAAAATAAATTGCAAATAATTATAAATCGTATTTACAGGTTTTTATTAGTGAAAAATATAACAATATTTCTCTAAGCTATTAATTTGATTTAATTGTAATCTGCAAACCAATAGAAAAGTTGATAATTTAAAAAATTCTTTCCAATAAAAACTATACAAATGAAAACTTAACCTCATTATCAAGCTTATTTATCATTTTCACTGTTATATTTTTAGAATATTTTTTGATGTGTTTATTTTTTCAGTTGATCTATCAGGATTCATTTATTCAAAATCATTTCGAATAACATCTCGTCACGAAAATGTCGCAGTAATTTTTTTCTAAAAGTATTGTACAAATTTTCGGTTTAATCATCGAGTTCGATTTCGGTGAGTCATTATTACAGCGTGAATCTAAAACTATGATTCACGCTATAAAAGGCGGCAACCAACTTGTTTCTGCCGCCTTCTTCGTATCTTACTGTTACTCTTTTCGCCGGCAAACTGATTACCGGTTTTCGAATAAACCAGTTTGAGATGAATATATAAATAGTTTATCAAAATAAAAAAGTCTTTAAAACTTGCTTTGAATATTAATTTTCTTGTTTTTAAAGATATTGATATCCATCATTTCCATTATGAAAAGAAAGTATCATTAATTTTTGTATTTTGAATTGTAATATAATCTATATTATAGACATTTAATTATCCTCTCTGTTTTGATATATTTCAACCTAACAATCGACTTAGATATACTTCTTTCGCGTCTTAATTTTTTTTAAACATCATTTTAAAATAAGACGATTTTTTTTCTGAAATATTAATGAAATTGTCTAACTATTTTTATTCCCCCCTCTGCAAATCTTAACAATATTTTAGTTTTTTTTAAAAAAATTCTCTTATTGTAAAATTCAAATTCCCCGTGCTTAACGTTCATATTTTAATTTTGTGTTGCCACTTGAGACTATATTTAATAAAAAAAATTTTGATAATTACATTGGATTTTTCTTACTGTAAAATTCAAATTTTCAGCGTTTCTTTTTTCTTATTTTAATTTTATGTTCCCACTTAGTACTATATTCAATAGAATATTCTTATAAAAGAAATTCATAACATATAAATGTTAATAGATTTTAAGCCTTTTTCTCGTACTTATTGAAAATTTAAAACATCACGAAGGTCTCAATAGTTTTCGTTTCGAATACAAAATAACCTTTAATTGCTCTAGATTACTTTTATTTTTAAAACCAAATAAATAAATAAAATCCATTCAGAATTTCATTGATGATTTTTATGTGCTGAAGATAATTAACTACTTAATTTCAAGTTGCTGAACGCAGGCGATAAAGTTACTAACAGATAATTAATTCCATTACCAATTCTAAATTTCAAGTTGCCAATTGCAAAAGATAAATTTAATAATGGTTGAAAAATTCCATTAGCATCTCTAAATTTCAAGTTGCCAATTGCAAAAGATAAAATTAATTGCAAATGATTAATTCCATTAATATCTCTAAATTACGAGTTGCCAATTGCAAAAGATAATATTAATGATAGATTATAAATTCTATTTTAACTTATATTTTTGGGGACGAACTTAAACTTTAATTTATAACAAATTCTTCATCTTCTTCTTTATTTTTATTTTTCAGGAAAAGAATGAATCTCCATTTACCTTAACCTTACCTTGAAATAAGACTGCTATTTGTTTCCTTGTTAAGAAAATGCATTTTTACACTCGAATCCTGACTTTAGATAAAATTGAACAAAATCACGTTATAGGGAAAAATTCGTTGTTTCTTAGTTAAATATCTCAAAATTATAGTTATTTCTCCATTACAGAGCTCTATTACTTACTTTTTTTCGTTTCATTTCCTTTGAACAGTTGTGAAACAATGCAAGCACAGTAAAGGATCAATTGTTTCAACAATTCCTTATGACTCTTAATTGAAAATCCAGACTCCTCTCACGTCAATGCATGGAGGATGTCGGCTGACGATATTTTCCTTTGAGATAATAATTCAGTAGCATTTGCTTTTGATGCTAGTTATGTTATTATGGTCTCCATTCGTGTTTTTGTTGCAAAAGAAAGGTCAGCGGAAGGTCGATTGATTTTGTTGCAACCATATCTGCAATTAATCCTTTGGTTTGTTTTAACATTTTATTTCAATAAAATTTATTTCATCCTGTTTTTAGTTAGACTGAAATTTGTTCCGATTGGATTTTTAAAAAAAAACAGTTAGCAATTAAACTTTTTTTGTTACAAGTATTTGTTTTATGAAAAAATATTTGATCCCACTGTATTTCTTGGTTTGTATTTTCAGTAGTCCTTTGATCTACTGAGTTTGGGTTTGCTCTTTGTTACTTAATTTCTGTTACAATCCAAATCAAAACAGGCAAAACAAACTTATTATAGCCTCCTTACTGAAATTTGGGATCTTTTTTAGAAAAAAAAAATTACTAAATTGAAATTTACAATTAAATGACTATACTTGAAATCAAACAAGTTTTAATTTTAAAATATATAAAATGTATGCTCTCCAAATTGGTTTCTATTAGATTTAATTTTCAAATGTTTTCTATCAAGAAAATAAGATTTGTGATCTCCCATATTTTTTATAACAACTGAGATGAACTTCAAGCCAATGGTAAACTTCTATCATTAGGTGTATACATTAATCTAGTAGCTTGTATGTTTAATAATTTCATACAGTATTACTCTTGCTATATACCAGAATTAAAAGAATGTATTTTTTATGAATATCGCCGGAAAACATCCCGTAAAACGTATTTTCTTCGTTGATTGTTACAGGTTATTATTGACTTGTTTTAGCACGTTTTTATTAATTCACTTTCTGTTCTGTGCAAATTTATCAGCCGATTTTAAACTAACTTCCCGATGAGCTAGAGACTTGAAACTTTAAATATAATTCAGAACAAGATGGCAATACAATACTAACTCGTCTTCTTGTCTACTTCTTTGTTTGTTTGTTCGGTATACATTTTGAATTATATATATAAAAAAACTTCCATTACAAATGGTATCTTGCTAAGCCATTAGGCCATCAAGAAGTCCTGAATATTTATAATTCTGAATTTTTAAAATTTCACCTTCGCAGATTTTCACGATAGTCAATAAATGTATACGGGGCTATGAGAAATTGTTTTATATTTTTATATCCATTTTAAAAACATGGAAAGCATTAAATAATGTATTTTTATCATATGAGAACATGATCTTGTTTGGGTGTCTCCGAAATTTAGGGGCAAAAAAAATATTTTTATCTGTTTTTACCAGTATTGTTTTATTACTAGTTACGCTTCTTTGACATCAGATGCATTTTCAAAAGGCTGACGAAGAACTATGACATCTTAGTTGTTATTTCTACTCAAAATCGGTCGAGCTCCAAAACTTTGTTTGTCAGCTGGAAAAATTGAAAATGAAAGCTTTAAAAAATTATCTTTATATATATTATAGAGGGGTAGAGGCCGATATAGAAGTCCCGTGATTGTTTCAAACCGGTTTAAATTGGGTAATGACTTAATTAATATGAATAATTACTTAAAAAATAGTTATGTTCTCATATGATAACTTGAAATGTACGAGCGAAGATTTCATTATTTTTTATTATTAAATTATTTTAATCTTTAAACGAATGCGTTATTTGTTCTGAGAGCATCAGATTCTCTTTCATAAACTGTAACGTCTTTTTCATTGCTACACATTCCTTTTATTTTTACAAAACTTTTTTTGGAATTCTAAGATAGTTATTTTAAAAAGAGAGAACAAAAACTTTTTTAAGCTTTTTATCGACACGATCTAAGTATGCCTTTAATGAGAACAGAAGATTTATGTTATTACGTGAGTAAATGGCACAAAAAATGCATTTTTGTTATTACGTGAGTAAATGATACAAAAAAAATACAAGTCTTTTCTCTCTATCTTGTTTATCTTCGATGATTTCCTCAAAAAACAGATCAATACGGAAATCAGCTCAAATATATATTTTAAAAAATACTGATATCTACATTTTTTTATGTATTCTGTTTAATCAGATGTCTTCTTAATGCCAATATTTACACATTCAACTATTTTCAAAGGACAAAAAAAAAAAAAAAAAAACTTACTTCCCTTTGTCCATTACGGCGTAATGTGAGCTTAAGAATGCTTCAAAACACTATCCATTTCCGTTTCTTTAAAAAACTAACACTACATGACTTCCTTCTTACCATTTATTCCAAACCGTTCTATAGGTATGAATAGAGACGAGAATCCCCCCTTTCATTCCCCAACGGAATGTCAGGGGAGATAATGGATCGTAAATATGAAGGAAGAACAAACGACTCGGGACAGTTATGTTCACTTTCGTTTTCGCTTCCTGTAGCAGTGATGGAACTGGAGGGTTCGACCATTTTCTTCTTCAATTCAGAATCTTACCCTTTTCTTTTTCTTTTTTCTTTTCTTTTTTCCTTTCTTTGAGTTAATGCATTTGATTCATTTTTTATTATTATTATTTTTCTATTTTCCTTTTGGCATTCTACGGTTACGCGAAAGTGCTAAATAGCCAAGATACATATTTCGCCCATTAAAATCACTTCCGCTTTTCAGTTACGAACGATATTTAACGTCTCTAGTTTTAGAATAATAACATTTTGAAAATTGTTAGAATAGAAATTCAAATAAAGCTAAAAGTATTTTTTTCATGCATAAAATAAAATAAAATTCTATTTCAATTTAATCTGTGTAAATATAGCAAAAATATTTTTTTAAAAATCTTATTGTTCTAAAAAACTTTTAATATATTTTTATTGCAATAAATGATTCGTTTCAATTCTATCTGTAGATTCTGATTTAAAGAACTACGCGAAAGTGCTAAAAAGCTATGATGCATATTTCGTCAATTAACATCACTTCCTCTTTTCAATTGCAGACGATATTAATCTTCTCCAGCTTTAGAATAGTAACATTTTGAAAATCCGCATTTCAGTTTCAGACGAACGATATTTAGCTTGGCCAGTTTTATAATAATAACTTTTTGAGAACTAATTGAAATAAATCTGAAAGTATATTTTTCTTGTGTAAAATATTCTTTTATTTAATTATAATCTGTGTAGATGCAGTAAAAATCATTATTTTTTACATCTTAAAGTTCCAAAATTTTTCTAATGAGTTTTTATTGCAGTAAACGATCTAATCTAAAGAATAATTCGTATTTTTCAAGAAATTTATGGATGCACTATAGCATTTAAACTTATTTAATTAAAGATATATTTAGGCAGTTGTGTGAATTGAATTGTAGATGCATTAAGCATTTAATGTGTAAAAAGTTTTATTTTACTATAATTTTTTTTCAAACAAAAAGAAGTTTTAAATTGAATTGTATAATCTTTGTGCAGTTTAAAAGTATAATTTTGCAATGGAAATTGTGTTCTGCTTTTAAAATTTTGTGAATTAATTCCACAGAATGCTCTAAATTTCTTTTTATCAAACTAATTCATATAAGCCAGTTTATTTGTTTATTTCATTAACTATTATGCAAAATAATGCCTAGATATAAAAATAATAGATCAAAATGATTCACGTGAGATGGTTTTTCTTTTTTGCTTATCCAATTAATTAAAAATGTATTTGCAAGCAATTACATACATCCAATAATAAAAATAGACCGATGATAATGCGAAACCAAAAATTCGTTTTATTTGATTAGTAGGTTTTTGACTTTCCTGTATATACTGTTTTTTAGGAAACACAATGAATTTTAAGAGATTTTAATTTCTTTTAAATACGGTCTAAACTTAATAATGGGTCTTCTGTAATTATATTTAACTGTAAGCAATTACTATTGTTATGATTTTGGGAATTTAAAAAATAAATAATTTTCGTTGGTTGTTAGATTAGACTTTAAAGTAAAAATGCACTTTCACTCTATATTACTAAACGCATATTGAAATGAGGATTTTCATTTTGATTATAATAAGATTGAATCGTAGAAATGAAATTTATGAAATCTTTTATTAGTTTTCTCATCTCTTTGTCAATGGAAATTTTCAAAACAATTTTCTTCTTTTTTTCTTTCTAAAAATTGAAGAAAATTTCTTAATAATAAACGCTTTTACTTGCAAACGAGTTCTTTCAACTTTGATTTATCCATAACTTCCTTATCTTCAAAAAAAAAAAAAAAAAAAAAAATTCTAATTTTAAAAAGTATATGAATTTATTTTGAAGTAAAATGTTTAGTCTACTATCTATACACACAAAGCAAATTTTGAGTCAGCTTAATCGTTTTTGAAAAAATGTATTTTCTTTGAAATAGATATGAAATTGATTCAACGGGGAGGGGGGAAGAACGAAGAATATTTTTAGAGTATTGTGGCACATTATCGCACTACCTTAGATCAACATATCTTTTATTTCTCGATGCCGAAAGTGAAGGGGAGGGGACTGTACCAATAAAATATCCATTGTTCTTTTTTCACATATTCCTAAACGCCAGAATTGCATAAAATGCTGTAGAATTTTTCTGGTACCTAAACAATGGAGGACCATTTAGCGGGAATTGGGGAAAACGAGTTGGAAAGTGGTTTTCTGCGGTATTTTTATTTGGAATTTGTGTTGTACGTGAAGTCTATATTATGGGGTCTATCATCAACATAAAAATGTTTTTACCATAATACCATGAAACTATTATTTTTATTTTTAGAAATAGTATTGAGTGCATTGGACTAAAATTATGAGTTTGTGGTTTTCGTTTTGGATATTGAAATAGAGTAAAATGAATCAATAAACTGGACGGCAAGAACTATATTTATTATTTTTTTTATAAAGAAACTTATGAAATCAATAATAAATTTTAGAAATTTTTGTATTTATTGTTTGACTAGTAAATTTGAAGAGAAATTTATATATTTGAATATATTTGTGTTTTAAAAGAAAGATCCATTTGTTTATTTTGATCATAAAGTAAAGCCGTAGAACACCCTTAAATAAATCAATAAGCTTTTTTTTCTTTTTTATAGTTTTATATATTTGTTTATAATCGGAGAGGGAATACCTATATTTTTAAAGATTTGTATAGAAACTCAAAGTGTTTACTTTGTTCAAATAAAAATATTAGAAATTTGAAATATTATTTTCACATGTGAACGCCCTTTTTTTAAAAAAAAAAAACTCATAATATTTATTTATTCAGGCTGTATTTGGGTATTAAAATTAAATTTATGATTCACGGTTGCTATAAGTTTTGTTTTAGAACATAGCATATCTAAGAAATTTAAGTCTCTTATTTAATTCGCTTTTATTTGATAATTATAAAAAAATTTAAAGCGTTTCGTTCACGCTTTTTTAATATAACGCTCGGATTTAAAAGCTTTAAAAGTTTGAAAATCTGAATTATGTTATTAAAAAAACCTGATCTACTAAAATATTAATCTTGCTGCTCATAAAAAAACACGACTTTTCGGAATACTTTTTATTGATTATTGTAATTGATATACTTGAGTTAATTAATTTATGTTTTAATTTAAATAATCGTTTGTATTTTGGAACTTATCTAGCTCGTGACGGGAAATTTTATATTTTATTATTATTTCGGTGGAGAAAAATATCGAAAGCGCTGCTTTGATTCTTTAGGGATCAGTATAATAATGATATTGAAACTTTAAAACACCATTTATATAAATTATTTACAAATTTATGAAAAAATAATCTAAGTGATTTTCTATTTCTGTTGAAAGAATTCGAAAGTGGAACACAATATTGACGCATCTTTTGTCATATTCATTACGTTCTGTCTTTCAAATCTTCATTGAGAACAAACATTTGTTGTTTTTTATCTTTTACCATTCGTGGTTTCATCAAATTATTCTCCCAAATATGCATCTTGGTTTTTTTTTCTTTTTCTAAGCTCTTTTATATGTATTTTAAAATCATTTTGAAATCGCCGAAAGCATTCTTCCTAAATGTAATGTAACTGTAACATGTAACTCGTCATTTGATTTTTTAAAAAAACCCTCGATATATTTTCTAAGGTTTTAACTGCAGGTCACTTACTAATTTTTATAAGTTAATTGTCAGACTTTTCGAATACATCTTTTTGAATTTATTTGCAGATGAGTAATGCCATTAGAGTCTTCGATTAAAAATGGGCAGCCATGTTTTTCCATCCAGTATTAATTCTGAAAATTAATATTATGCTGTTTGTAAAATGAAATACTCAGAAATTTGATATTTTGAGCCTTATCTGGTATTTTTCATTGTAGTTAATACTTTATACATAAAACCTCAGCTTGTTCCCATGATGTCTGGCAAATTACATTTCCCACTTCATTTGCGTGATAATCTTCAGTGTTGCGTTGATAGCGTGTATGACGCTTCATAATAAAATCCAGCATAATCAGATGCCCGAAGAAATTAAGAAAAAACACTTTCTATTCCTTAGACGTTAGGGAGTAGTTAAGATTGAAGACACAAAACAATATGAGAGATATACAGCAACAATGGCAAGATGCTCAATTGTTTAAGAAAGGTCATCGGTGTTTTTTTTTTTCTCTCCCATTTTAATTTGCACTCGCTAAACTCGTTTGTAATCTGTGAAATCACTGATGTTCTGGCAAGTCTGGGAAAAGAAATAGAAAGAAGAAGGAAAAAAAAAATGATTAAAAAATATTAAAGTTCCAGCTTGTTTGTCAAACGAATATCAGTATTTTCTATTTAATTAAAAAATTATTATTTTGCATATTCTTATTCGTATTGAGAAATCAATTTCTTTTTCCTTTGTGTAAATATTTTTCTTGATATTCATTAGTCATTCTCTGTAATTGAATTCAATAACTTTTTCAGTAAATGTTTCTGAGTGCAAAAATTCTAAAAAAGAACATTTTATTAACTTTATAGTTTATATTCGCTAATCGTAGTCTCACAAAAGCTGATACATAAAGTTTTAAATAAAAAATTTCAATCTTTATTTTATTTAAGAACTTTAATTGATAATGCAGATTCAATAAAGCGTTGTACAGATCATTTTGCACTTTTTTGTGTGTTAAATTCAAAGTTTCTTAGAAAAGAATGTTTTGCATATTCGATCTTCTTTTTCGATCATATACAAATCCAGATTGTATAAATGATTTTAAAGTAAATGTTTATTTGTTTAAATATCAATCGGGTTATTTATTTATGTAAAATTGATTGTTTCTCTTATGAGATTTTAGTTATTTATTATATTTTATTCATATTTTTATTTATTGTATATCATAGTTATCTGTTGTAATTTTTTTGTCAATAAGAATGCTTAAATAATGCTTTAATCTAATATGAAATTTCAAAAAAATCGTTTTCTTTTATTTATTTTTTGATTCTTTTAAAGCAAACTTTTATTTCACCTATTTTTTCTTCACAATTAACTGTGTTTTTCAATAAAATGCACATTTTGATGTCTTAGTAATGAAAACAATTTTCGGCAATTATTTTTTAAAATAGTAATTTCCAAATCAAATAAGCCTAAAAAAAATTATTTATTTGTGATTGACGAAAGCATACTGTTTAATTTTTTTTATTTTATCAAACGATAGTTTGTTTTAGCGTTAGTTAAGTTTATCTTTTATTTATAGAAAGCTTGTTGCTTTTTTTTCAAGTCTTTGCTGGTTTTCTTTTTTTAAATTGCGGACGGAGAGATTTTCTGAGAATTTAATTATTGACACCAGCTGTACTTTTTATTGTCTAGTATATTTCAATTATTTCGTCATTTAATCCTGGAATTTCATAAGTAATCGTCACTTTTCCGCGCACCTGGCAATACGCCAAAAGCTGCTACCGTAGAGAATGAGATCGCGAGGCGACTTAAGCCACCTTTAATGCACCTGTATCAATACTAATATTTATGCATAACCTGACATTCAGTGTCCTTCGAAAAAACACGTGGTTGCTGACATTTTCTCTCCAGTAGGCTGTGCTGGTGGGTTGCATGCATTCAATCTCAAGGCCATGGTTACAGTGTGGAGAAATATTTTCGTAATTTTTCCAGCCGCTGCTGGACACTCGTTCTGGAGTGTTTTAAAAAGCCCACACGGATGTGACGTTTTTGTTTGTAAATCATAGAAAAGGGTTAAGTCAATGTCTGCGAGTGAAATGTCTGGAATAGAATATTTACACGAGAACTGTGCAGGTGATTGAGAACTACGCACTTACGCATTAATATGAGTTTCATAAATGTTACGTGTTTGATAAAATTTATTACTTTTTTTCTCGTAAGAGATTATAATACGTCTATGTAACGTCTCTTTACGATCAGAAATGAATAATCTATTTTACGATTTGTTATGATTTACTATTATTAATTTTGTTAGAGAAAATCGCGAAATAGGAATTAAGAATGTTTTTTATGAAGATAGTTTTATTATTATTATTATTGTGAATTATTAAGAATGTTATCGACTGGTAATTTTAAATCTTAGAGAAATTCACTAAATCAGAATTACAGATTTTTATGTTTTGTATTATTTATTGTGAGAATTCGTACTAAACATTGACAGCATTTGCAACTATTTCATTGATTTTTTGAAATGGGGATCGTAAATACTCGAAAATATAGAAAAATCTCAGTCATTATAAAATAAAATATTCGAAATTCGTTAAAATAAATAAACGAATATTCTCCTGATTTCCATTTTTTGAATTATATTACTTGTAATGTATTCAATTTAAAACAATTTTAAATTTTGTAATTAATAATTGCTTTTTTAACTTCTATATTTAAGTGAATCTTATCTTTGAATTCTGAGTTTAATTAATTAATTTTTTAATTCATATTTTCTTTGCAGAGGAAAGGTTTGATGCGATCTAAATCTTCAGCAGCTTCAAAAATACAAAGGGCCTTACCTGGCAAATCAAAGACTTGTAACGGAGACATGTATGTTATATTTAATTTTTATTTCTTTTATACCTTTTGAAAATAAAGATTACAATCACATCTTATTTAAAATATTTATAAAGCAAAATTCTTCGCCATTATTTTTTAATCGATGTATTTATTTTAAAAACTGGTATATTTTGAGGAATTCATACTTCTTAGAAATATTATCAATTAAATATGAAAAATATGGTTATTAGTAAATTCAAATAATTATATTTGATAATAAAACTAAAATTAATAACATTCGAAAATGATTATTTTTATGGACTAAAAAAATTAGAAAGAAGGAATATATTAAAATATATATTAAAAATGTATGTTGTATATATAAATAAACATATTAAAAAAATAAAGTATTAGTTAAAATATTTTAATTTTTTAAATTATTCGAATAAAATTAGAAATTCAATAAAATTTAAATGTATTGGATAGTGGGGTGTTTTAATCCCAAAATGCCAATGATTATCAGTGATTCATGATAATCATTGACATTTTACTTCGTTCGACCCTTCTCCAATTTAATACTGCTTATCAGTTAAAGAAAAAATGCATTTCAGTATTTTCACAGAACGAACACAATATCTTTTAGTGATTAAAAGTTTAAAAAAAGCTCGCAATGAAAGTTGTGGTAATTATTTCGATTAGAGAAAAAAAATCGTTTGCTCTTTTAAAAGAATAAAACAACTATTTTAAAACTCTCCATTTATTGCAAACCTATTATTCAGTTTTTATAAATTGTACAATCTTATCTTTTTTTAAAATAAGAAATGAAAGCTTCTTTTCCCTTGTCTCGCATGCTTTCTTTTGCATAAAGTTGTTCAATTATTTATTCTAAGCGAAACGCACTACATACTTTGAATTATTTCAAAAGAAAGAGAAAGACCAAGAAACTGGAGCTCAAAAATTCAATAGAATTCTAAAATTTAGTCCTGTTTTTTAAGGCGGTTTTAATACACAATAAATGAAACAGTAAGTGAAATAACGAGCAAATTGCCGACTTCTGAGGGGGTGAGGCCCAATAATAAAGAATGCTTTAGAAGGAAAAGCAGCCAAACGTATCTGACATGTACGCGTAAAAATTGTGTTTTGTAGTTTGGCTGCACGACAAAAGGAATTACGAATGAAAAGAAAAAGGCAGAAATGGTATCCTGTTGGTCACAGTTTCATGCTTTGTACAGTGATAATTCATTTCAAAGCGAAAAACACTGAATGTGAAATATTTTTTTTTCCTATAAAAATTCTTCAACGCCAACTCAAATACCAGGACAGATGGCAGTCAGAAATCTTAAATTACGATGAATTATATGATGTACACGAAATTGGAGTGAATAAACGAAAATATTCATAAAAGCTTCATAAGGAAGAAATTTTTTGAAAAGGATGTGATGATTTATGTGTAGAAAACGGACATAATTTTTTTTCCTTTTGATTTCTGTGTATCTGATTTTGATTGATTGATAGAAAATCTGTGTTACTGTAAAATATATTAGAGTATATTTTGAATTTAATTAAATTCTTTGATTCTGGAAGTTATTCTTGAAATGAAAGTAAGTCTTTAATTTCAAAAATATTTAGTTTATTAATTTGAAAGAAAAACACTTTTTCTAAGACTAATGTAAATTTACTCTAAAGATAACATACTCTATTTAATTTTTGTTTTGCTTTTTTTATAGGAAGACATAAGTTATTCGAATGAAATGTAAAAAATTTAATGCTTTACTTTAATAATGACACAAGTTTTTTTTTAAAAAAAGAAAGATTGCCTATTATTTAATTCTTCTTCTACAGTTCGAATTTTCACTGTCTACTAATGAATTCTGAAATTCAGATTTTCACTATTGAGAACGTTCCAGTTTTCTTATAGATTTTTCTCGTGTTTATAAGTATTTTTTTTCTTTGAACATCATTTTTGAAATGATTAAAGCTATACCAAGCTCTGGGAATGTAAAATACAGATTACTTTAAAATGCCCCTTGAAGCACAAATTTTCAGAGTTACAGTAGTCAGTTCCCTACGGCTTTGATTACTTTAAAATGTCCCTTGAAGCATCAATTTTTTGAGTTACAGTAGTCCCTTGTGATCACTGTTCGAATCCTTCACTCCCTAGTTAAAAATTAGCGTAATGTTTTAATAATGATACATGTTTTTAAAACTAGATTACTAACTACTTAATTGTGATTCTCCTAAAGTGAATATTACGCTTGAAACGGTTGCAATCGTAACCATTCGTTTGTTACCAACTGCTTTGAAATTTTTTTTCGTGTTTCTCTTTCTTTGTATAGGATTTCTGAAATGCGTGAGTTATGCAACGAACCAAAAATATGAGGTGTAGATTACTTTAAAATGCCCCTTGAAGCACAAATTAGAGTTACAGTAATCAGTCCCCTATGGCATATCAGATTACTTTAAAATGTCCCTTGAAGCATCAATTTTCTGAGTTACACTAGTCCCTTGTGACATATCACTGTTCGAATAAGTTCGCTGGTAGTTAACATTTAGTGTTATGTTTTAATAATGATACATATTTTTAAAACTAGATTACGTACTATTTAGTTGTTACTCTCCAAAAGTGAATACTTCGATTAAAATGATTGCAAATCGTAATCATTCGGTTGTTACCTACTGCTTTGAAATTTTTTTTCGTGTTTCTCTTTCTTTGAATATGATTTCTGAAACGCGTGAGTATGCGAACCAAAAATATGAGATATGGATTACTTTAAAATGTCCCTTGAAGCATCAATTTTCAGAGCTACAGTAGTGACTCCCCTATGGCATATCAGACTATTCGAATCCTTCACCTCATTGTTCTTAGCATGAATTCCATTTGCACTCTGTTCCCAGTTTTTATCTAACCAACTGAAAAATGTCATTCAAAGCTTTCAAGTAAAGACTGGCAACACTAAGTTGTTGAAGCGAACCATTAAAGAGACAAAACAGGGAGGTGACTAACCTTCGCTCAAATTATTCTCTCTGCTTCTAAATCTGGAGAGAAAAGCCACGTTTGGAACGAGATCCCTTTCTCACATTTCACAAGAACTCGAATTTGGTATTGACCCTAATTACAGACGTCGAGGACTCATCACGGCGTTTCGATATCTACCAACTCCTTAAACGAGGCCCAAGATTCGAGAAAAACGTGAACCCAGAATGTAATTGAGGCATTTCGAATGCGACTGGAATGTTTTTTTCGTAATGGACTTCGAATTTCTTTCGTGGTGTGAAACAGGTGTCACCAATTCGCGAGCTGAAATTCCCTCTCTCTCTCTATCTCTTGGGAGGAGAACGCGTTCATTGAAGGGTGTGAAACATACCTGAAGGCAGTGTTAGCAACGAAAATTGCAAGTTCTTTCCACGAATTCTCTTGTGGTAACGAATATTCTCTTTGACGTATTCGAAAAGACTTAACCTTGAATATGTGATTAGTAAAATGCCGATGATGCAAAATGCATATGGCTTAATGCATGTCAGTAATATTTATTCAAGAATCGTAATTAATGAGTCATTGCCAGCAAAAATTGTGAGGATGGTATATGGTGGAAAATATAGATCGTGAAGATGAATTCTGAAATTTATTATTAAAAAATCCTCCTTTAATTGAATATTCTAATGTAATATTTAATATGATATAGCTATTCAACGACTTACATAAAAGAACATTGAAACTAAAACATTTTCGTTGTTTTTGTTACTAATGGCAATTGCCATGAACAAGTCCGCTGATACATCAGCGAATTTAAGCCAAAATAAGCGTCTCTTGTTTGAATTTGCGCCAACTAGAGCCTAGAGTAAGACTTTAGCTACTCACTCATTACATTCACTTGCACGGTCCTTTTTTACAGGGGGGAACACATTCACACACCTCACAGATAGAACGCAAATGAACAGGTACTTACGTATTATACCGTCTTCGCCAACGGTTTAGCAATTTATTGGCAACGGATCTAAATTTGGCGATAAAGATCAACGGATTACGCCATTGCCGGATTGTCATAATTGGCGGTTTAGCAACTTATTGGCGACGATTTCAAATTTGGCGATAAAGTTGGGCGGTATCATACGTAAGTACCGAAGAACAACCATGCCCTAACCGGGACTCGAACCCGGGACGCCCAGATCACGAGGAAGACGCATGACCTCTGTGCATGATTTATTCAATGTGTAATAATTTTAAATGTTCAAGAAATACCTTAAATAAAAATTAATATGCTCGCTATAATGCGCTTATGTTAGCTCTTGAAATTTTACTGTGCATTTGTAAGCCGACATTTTCTGACAAGTGTAGATTTAAAAAAATACGTTTAAGAATTCAATTAAACTTTCGATATTATTAATTGATCGCTAACTTTTTCAAAGTCAAACGTGTCTACGAACCATTAATATTGCATCTGTATCTTATACTTTTTATAATCGGTTAGCTTTCTCTCTCTCTAAAACCAAATTTTGTTTTACTCGCATTGGAAGGACAGAAGTGTGGCTAAATGCATGGAAATGCGCAACCCCATAATAATTTCCAACCCCTCTGAGGCTTCCTCCCCTTTCCCCCTGGTCTCTCGAATGATTTATTCCATGCACGCCAAAACATGCTTTTAGCGAACGGGAGAAAAAACACGATGATAAAAAAAAAATACTGAAAGCGCACCCAAAAATGAAATTAAAAACATCAAAAATATCACCTGTTGACCTCCGCGTGTGGATGAAAAATATCGGCCTCCGGCGCGAGATGATGCTGTTTTGAAGACGAGAGGTGGATGGGGGGATTTCTCTGAATTCTTTTAGTGGAAGGTTCGGGGGAAAAAAATAGGAATTCTCCTTGCAGCTGATAAGGGGTATTGTGAGGGGTGAGAAGGTGAAAGAAATAGAAATTAACTTCTCTATGTACACTTGAGTGCAGAAAATAACGCTGCTGCAAAGCGTGCACTTTTGAGTCGGAAAACCGTTTTTTATTTTATTTTATTTTGCTTTCCCCCTTTTTTCTTTTTCCTTTGTAAAAGAAAACCGTTTGCTGTGTAATGTTCCGGCAAAAAAAAAAGAAAAAAACTCTTGTAACTTTTTGTTTATTTTCCATTTGAATTCTTTTTATTTCCGCGTGTAACTTCGTAAAAGAAAAGTAGAAAAAAAAATTAGAATAAAGAATAAAATTCCGATTAAAACCGCTTCCCTTGACATTATTTTCAAAATAACGTAGTAAATTTGAAACGTAATAATTTCTGAATGAATAATTCAAATTTGGCATTTTTAAATTTTAATTAATTTTTTCGTTAAATAATAAAGTAGATTACAAAAAAATCGATTTTTTAATAAATTTTATTTACAAAAAAAAAGTTTTCCACGTTTTATTCGTAATCAATTTTAATTAAATATACTTTTTAATAGTAAATCTTTAATATGTTACATTGATGCAATGAACTCTGATTTGCTAAAATTTTTAACTTGTTGTGTAGATTTTTAACTTGTTGTTCAGATCTAATAAAAATAGTTTATTTGGAGCTAATAAAGTATTAAAACTGGATTTTTTTTTATCAGTAGAAAATTACTAATTTTTATAACTTTATTCCAGAAAAAAAATTACATAACCAACATATAAAATTTTACGTTAGCTTTTTACTTAATCAACATTTACTTATTTTTGACTTAAAACAATTGTCGTTTAATAAGTAAATTTATTACTACATTTGATGAATAATTATAATTATAATTTTCTTTAATTGGCAGTAAAATTCAAAATAATTATTTTTATAGAATACCGTTTTTGTTTTTGATGAAAATAATTTTTAAAAAATCGTCTGCGAGTTAAAAACTGTTTTAGAATAATTTTTCTTTCTTTTAGTTGATTGAAGATACAACATTCGAAAAATGTTTATCTCGTTAATATTCTTAAAGTTATTATTATATATTTATAATAATCTTTTTTATATGGTATTTTGGTGACTTATTGTAAAAAAAAAAGAAAAAATTAGCCATTTTTAGAGTTAAAAAATATTCTTGGAAATGCAAATAAATAAATTTTTCATGCTGATTTTTTAAATCTATTTTAAAATTTTGTAATGTATGATTTGTAAATGCAAAATTTATTAATATATGTTGTTAAAACTGTAACATATCATGACTATGACGAAAGTATTAAAAAATGCTGCCTTGATTATAAAAGTTAATTATAAAATAGAATAATTAATATATATTTATAATGCAATGAACTTCATAATGGTGCCTTAGTGAAATATCCAACAAATAAATTCTTCTAAGCCAAAAACATTCTAATTTGTTTTATCCTTTCTGTATCTGTGTAAACTAGAGATATCCCTACAACTTGATGGATGACTGTATTTAAAAATTCATGAAAGGTTTGTAATTCTAACATGAATAATCACTTAAAAAAATTCTTATAACTTTTTTTCTCATCAACTTTCGGAAAGGGTTCTTTAAAAAGAGCATTGTGCCATGTTTTCTTAGCCGACTGATATGATATGCTCTGTTTTGAGTAGGTAATAGAGAATGTTAGTTTTATCAAGGTAGCAGAATATTTTTGAAGCACCTCGTAGGAGCCTCTTTAGTTTTATTTGATGGAAAACATGGGCGTCACCTTACTTATCTGAGATATTACCGGCGGTTTTTATTTAACTTGTCATTTATGTTCTTGCCGGATAAAGAAAATAATGAAACATCCTATCGTTGGCCCCTTCTCATTGAAAGGGTTTTTTTTTTTTTTTTTTCCATCTCATTTTTGTAATAAGAATGATAAAACAACGAAAAAAAAGTTTGACTTGGCAGGTTTTGAAGTTTGGAATTTCTTTACCTTGTCCTTTTAAGGAAGTTGTCAGTTTTGATAACAATTCAGTTTTGGGTGCGAGGCATCGCTTTGATGGAATATGTATTCTTCTTATAAATACAAAAATATAATGAATTCGAATTTACAATTTTTTGACTAAGCCTATTCTTAAAAATATTCTTATGAGTATAAAAATATAATGAATTCGAATTTACAATTTTTTGATTAAGCCTATTTTTAAAAATATTCTTATGAGTATAAAAATATAATAAATTCCGGAATAACAATTTTCTGATTAAACATATTCTCATGAGTATAAAAACATAGTTAATTCGAAATAACTGTTTTTGATTAAACATATTCTTCTAAGTATAAAAATATAATAAATTCAAACTAAAAATTTTCTGATTAAACATATTCTTCTAAGTAAAAAAATATAATTAATTCGAAGTAACTTTCTAATCAAATATATTCTTATAAGTATAAAAATATAATAAACTCGAAGTAACTATTTCTCATTAAATATATTCTTATGAGTATAATAAATATAAATAATTCGTGTTAGCAGTTTTCTGATTAAACTTAAAATGCAGTTTTAAATTTAGCAGAATGATAAACTTTTTAAAATTTTCTGACGGTTTACGATTTCTGTGGAATGATAGAAAATTAAGAATGTAAAAATATCACAATCAGAAAAAAGATAATTTTAGTCTAAAGGGAATATAGTAAATTAAATAAATTAAAAATCGAAAGAAAAAAATTTTCGTAAGATAACCTCTGTGAAGATAGAGAATTTGTTAATTTTCAGCTTTTAACAGATATAATTTTTTTTTGTAAAACATTTTTGTATTTAACAATTATTTTGTTCTGTATTTAACAATATTTGATGAGGTCATTCGCAATTCTATTAGTTGAATGGTGAGAATATTTATTACAGAAATAAATTTTAAATGTAAGAATATTTCTGTAATAAATATTCTTACCTTTTTTATTTCATATTAAAGTTTTATCTCTGATATTAAAAATAAGATAAAAATTAGTTTTCTTTATAACTACCGGGCTTTCGTCTGCAGATATATTCTATTCCATTAAAAATATTGCAGAAGATTTTTTTTCCGAGTGGGAATGCTTATTGAGAGTACCCTAATAATCGATCTACGAGCGTATATAAACATCACCATTGACGTCAGACGAGATTGCGAAAACAATATCCGTTTTGGGAAAAGTAGCTTTGTGATGGATCAGCTGTCTTCTGATCGTGATGAGAAAGTCAGGTCCACGTTTTCAATTTCTTTTTAATTTCCTTAATTTAAAAAATTACTCTAATTTTTAAGTCACGCGTTGATGAGAGTGGTTTAATTGACTATCTATCATCATGAATGGGGAAACCGTACTAATTCTCAAGCTCTCACTCTCTTACCGTATTTGGTGGTCGTGCTGCCATCTATTGGTAAGTTTTGAAGATGCAAAAGAGTTCGAATCGTAATTCGAATATATCCCTAGTTTGTAAAATAATTTTTAATTTGCATTCAGTTATTTAATTTTAAAAAGCGTATGCTTCAATTTCAATTTTTATACATATATGGTAATATATTAAATTCAATTAAATGATTTTTTGTTGTTATTTTGTGTACATAAATATTTAAAATGCCATGAATTTTAAAATTGTTTAAAATATTATTTATTCGTTAAAAAAGAAAAAAAAAGTACTCAAACTATAAAAATAAAAACATGTATATCTATTATAAATTGGGATATTTTTCAAAATTAATGAATTCTAGTTAGTAAACATTTTATAGATATCTTCAATTAATAAAAACCACGTTGGAAAATCTTCAAGAACTAATTAATTTTGATTAATCCCTTATATGAATTATGAAGGAGAAATTTTTTTAATACAATCTCTTATTATTTATTTCTATATTATTTAGTGAACAGATATTTCACTTCCAGGATTTACCATAATCGTATCTTTCAAGTTAATATAGATTATTATTGTTTCATTGCGTATGAAATACCACAAAATATTGCTTTTATGTTGATAATAGGGTCGTACAAAAATCATACATCAGATTTTAAAGTTCACTCTTCTTATATTAAACTAGAAATATCTTCCTCCTTTTTAGGCACTCACGATTCCCCAAACTTGTAAATGATATTCGTCGAATAAAATAAACCAGTCAGCCTAACAATCGCATAAAGAAGGGCATATCAGTGAGAAAAGATATTACATAACAAAACGTGATTCTTGTATCGACGATGGATTTATTTTATTTATTTGAATGTCGTTTGTCTTTTTTTGGAAAAACGTGCATTGGCGGCAGGAATTGAAAATCTTTTGCTGTATTGGAAGAACTGTATTCGAAAGGCGCCATTATTTTTCAGAGATCCCCAAGCACAGTTGGGGTAAATGATGAGGGGGAGAGAAGAATATGTGAATGGATTAGGTTGTGCGTGGCATTCCTCACGTAGTTCCACTGCGACATGTGCTGCGGAGCACGTGTCTGGTTATCCCCCCCCCCCACCATCAAATAACAAACGACAGCCGAAAGTGCAGTCGTTTTATTTTTATCATGCGATAGAATGTGATTTTACATCACTGTGCCGTTATGTTACGATTCTCTGCGGTTCTTTCTATTTGTTTCATACAATCAGAGATCACTGATGAATCGGCAGTTATTTCTGTCAAGTTCAATTTTAAATTTTCTTTTGTCAAACATAGTTTTTAAATTTGCTAAACAGAATTATATTAATAATTACAGCACAGTGTTGTTTATTTTTAGAGGATATTTTTTCTCCCGGATTTTTTTTAGAAATCAATAATATTTTAATTGCAGCAATTTATATCCATATATATTTGTTGTTGTTAGTAATGGCACTTTCCGTGGACAAGCCCGTTGACGGCCATCAGCGATTTTAAGCCGAATGAGCGTCTCTTGTTTTTTGAAGTAGCGCTACTTAAGGCCAAGAGTACGTCTTGGCTACACACTCATAACATTCGCTTGCGCAGCCCCTTTTTACAGGGGCCCTATTCATACACCTCACTGATAGTACACAGAAGATCAACCATGTCCGAACTGGAACTCGAACCCGGGACATCCAGATCACAAGGAAGACGTGCTACTTCTGTGCCAGGACGCCGACATATTCATATATAATATGACTATGCTTATTTTCTTCAAATATCCACATTATCTCAACTATATATATATATATATATATATATATATATATATATATATATATATCGGTTTTAAGGGAGAGAGTTTTATAGAAAATTATGGATCTTAGTATTTTTACAACTTTGAATTTCATTGCATTTTTGACAACACAAACATTATAAATAGATAGATAGATTTTTAAACATATGAATATCTGTTGAAAAAATTCATTAGTTGTTGTAACCAAAGATATATAAGAAAGATATACTACACCTGTACATTTCACATTTCTAGGTGAATATTTCTATAGTAAAATCAGAGATTTAATGAACGGAATAGAAGTAACAAAGGAGGTGCTCATAGGGAAAGCCAAGAGGGAAAAGATTACAATTACATAGTTAAAACATTATTATTTATCTCACTTTTTAATTCTAATATAATTAAACGGCTAATAAATAATAGCAAGCCACAGGCTAGATTTATTTTTGCTACACTAATGACAGAAACTCTGTTTGGTCTGATATCGCCTATTGAACCGTGGTTAAATAACTAGGCAACTATCAAACCTGCAACATTAAACCAGTCCAGAAAAGACATTGGAACCTTAAAATAGCAATTATAAATCATTTCAAAGTCCATTATGTTTATTTAAATAACTACCACCCACAAAAATACAGCAATTATTTTCAATTCACAAAATGCCCAGATTATTTGCTCCTTATGGCTTTTCTGAGCAGAATTTAATAAATTCAGTTTCTTATCTTTGTGATTTTCATTGTGAATTTAAACTTTACTAAAATATCCTATTAATATTTGTAGATAGCATTTTATATCTTATTTTAGAGAAAAATTAGACAACCAATTTCGTCTACTTCTAGACGTAGAAGAATGTCCAGTTTATTTGCTCCTTGTAATTTTACTGAGAGGAATTCAATAAATTCTGTTTTTTTATCTCAGTGTATTATCACTCTGAATTTGAACTTTAAAACATCCTATTAATATTTGTAGATAGCATTTTATATCTTTTTTTAGAGAAAAATTCTACAACCAATTTCGTCTACTTCTAGACACAGAAGAATGTCCAGCTCATTTGATTTGCCCCTTCAAATTTTTCTGAAAAGAATTGAATAAATTATTTTTCTTGCCTTTATATATAATCACTGTGAATTAGAACATTTCTAAAATTGCAATTAATAATTGTAGAAAGCATTATATATCTTATTGTAGATAAAAATTCTACTACCAATTTCGTCTACTTCTAGACGTAGAAAAAT
>JAOUZG010017227.1:1482652-1494443 GCA_026289955.1 Argiope argentata | reverse complement strand
ATAAAAATTCTACTACCAATTTCGTCTACTTCTAGACGTAGAAAAATGTCCAGATTATTTGCTTCTTGCGATTTTTTTCTGAGAAGAATTCAAATAAATCGTTTCTTATCTTTATGTATGTGAATCTGAACTTTACTAAAACATCCTATAAATAATTTTAGGAGGCATTATATATCTTATTTTAGAGCGAAACATTCAGAATCTCTGGTTTGGACATAGCCCATCGTCATCAACCCCCAAAACCAGGCCTCTGTATAATCTCAATCCATATTTCAATCCAAAATAAAAGATGCGAACCATTGACACATTAACATAAATTGTTATTCATGAAATTGCTCGTGTATAGTTGCAACGATAAGAATAACTTGATGATGATGTCTATTTTTAATGTTTCGGCTGGTGGCAACCCCCCCCCCCCCATCAATCCTTAGATAACCAAGATTCCCTTGATGCGCCGACTAGTAACAAATGACTGAAACTGAAAACCTCCAAATTTCGTGCGATTAAATTTCTCCGTCTGGATGGATGAAGAGCATTGACACACTTACCCCCGACCCACGCATGGGGTCGTTGGGTTCGCGAAGATGGATTTCATGAGCAAACATTGAACCCGTCATCTCAAACCCAAACTTGATGAGGAAAGAACTGGGATCTTCAAGTTGGCAACCTGTGGATGAGGTGTGGCAGGGCCAAGGTTAAACAATAAAGCAAATGTTGGAGATAAAGACAACAGGAATTACTTTTTGTATCTGGTGGTGTGTTATTCTATCGAATCCTCACGCTGGACTAAAAAAATTGGGTCAGTGGAACGACGGATGATATTTTTATAAGGTCAGAAAAAAAATTGCCTTAAGGCACACCTGTTGTTGATTTGTTGAGATTTGAATACAAGGGAAAGGTACAAATCTCGAGTCAATCTAACAATTTTTTCTATTTAATTGCTCGGCTTAAATGATATTTATTATGTGTTTGAACACTGTGGCATAATAATAATGATCCATAATTTTTCTTTTTTTTCTCTGATGGATGAAATTAATAGATCTGTCTTGTGTATTTGATCTTGTGATTATTTTAATAATTAATTAAATGTGTTCCCTTTATGTTGGCGAGGCCTTATTCTCATGCAAAGGAATTGATTTATGTTTGCACGTGTATTTGATACAAGAATACATATCATTACGTATACTGAAAAGTTATTGTCTGTACGATAAGATTTGAATTTAATATTAAGTTTATTTTACAACTTTAAAATTGATTTTTCATGCTTAAATATATAAAAAATTATTTTAAAAATTATTGTAATGTTTTCCAAATACTTTACCAAAAGAATTATTATTCTCAACCAAATTATAAGTACATTCTACAAACATCCCCAATTTCAGAAAATAATACATCTTTTAATTCAGATATAATGTTAATTACTACATGAAACGTCACATTTTTGAAATTATGCTTCTTTATCTTCTAAATATGTTAAAGCATCAATCCAAAACTCGAAGAAAAAGGGGTATTAAACATTTCTATTATATCTCATACATCTTTGTAACGACATATTATTAGTTTATAATTTGTACTGGTTGTTCTTATCATCCAATCAATAGTTTTTTTTAATGTTTAAATGGCAAGATTTCTGCTGAAATTAGGTTAGGTTTATTTTACAACTTTAAAATTGATTTTTCATCCTTAAATATATAAAAAATTATTGCAATGTTTTCCAAATATCTTATCAAAAGAATTATTATTCTCAACCAAATTATAAGTACATTCTACAAACATCCCTAATTTCAGAAAATAATATTTCTTTTAATTCAGATATAATGCTAATTACTACATGATTCGTCATATATTTGAAATTATGCCTCTTTATCTTCTAATTATGTTAAAGCATCAATCCAAAACTTGTAACAAAAGGGGTATTAAACGTTTCTATTATATCTCGTACATCTTTATAATGACACATTATTAATTTATAATTTGTACTTGTTGTTCTTATCATTCAATGAATAGTTTTTTTTATGTTTAAATGGCGAGATAAGTTTTGTTGAAATCGGCAAATCCCTTTCTTCAAATCCTGTTGAAATCGATTGATTGGCGTCATCAACTTTGTTTTCGGATTGAAATATGGATAAATTATCTAGAGGATTATACCTCGGCGACTGGTGTTCTGGTTAGCGTTGATAATACGTTGTTAGATTATTTGCTGACACTATTTCATTAAATGTTGCAATAAATATTGACCTAAGTCATTCAGCAATGGTTTATCCGACATTCGTTCACAAAAAGCTTTCATACCAACTTGAAACAAAGATTATGGATACTATAAGCTGTTTATGGTGTAAAAAATCGTTATACTTTTTCTAAGATATTTACTGTTAAATTGCTTTAGTTCCCAGAATTTAATTAAAAAATGAAAACGGAGAATTTAAGGAAACAAAACATTTTATCTCAAGTATTAATTCTTCGACAGTTATTTGGACTTTGCATAGGTAATCGTAACGATTCATCTAATCTGCCTTGGACTTTCTAGACTAATTCAAAAGACAAAGCTTCGATAGATTGGTAATACTAATAAAATTTTCCTCTGCAATGTTTCTAAAGCCAGTTCCTTCTGTAATAACTATTGTTTTCACTTTTTCCTATTTCCCCATAGTTGCCAGTTGCGGCAATTTGTAATTTTCTGTTTCGTTTTAAACATAGTATTTATCCTTTTGGTAAATTGGTATTGCTTTCCTCCCGTGAACTGCTAAGTTGTTGCATCCGGTCTTTGAAACTGCTGCTTAAAGCGTCACCTGAAGCGCCGGCTATTTTTATGTGGAAGGTATTTTGAAAGGCGTCACCGGCCACCCCGAAGTCGCGTTCTTCCTTGAAACGGTGGTACCTGCAAGATGGCTCATCGCGATATTCACCTGCTAATGGTCAGGGATCTATTGTCCATCTTCGAAGTCGACTAGTCGTTTGGCTATCTTGGCATCAAGTTTCTTCGGAAAGAACATTTTCCACAAGTTCCGATTTTTCAAAATTTGCTTATTGCATTAAAAGTCTATCGGGATTTTTAAGGACAAAATGTAGAATAAAAATGTCCAAATTAAATCTATAAGAATAAAAAAATAAATAAATAACCCTATTTTTGTTTTCAATTGCATTTTATACAAGTTAACAACCATTTTTAATTAATATATGAAATATATTTTATAATATAAATTCAATAATTAGTTACTATTTCTAACAATTCGTATTTTATTCTGATTTAAGAAATAAATATTCTTATCAACTTTTGATATATTTTGAAAACCTTAACGAATAAAAGTATTATTAGTTTCTTAATTGGTATTTGTTTTCTTAATGTTATGATGTTAACAACCTTCTGAGTTTATAAACGATGTATATTATTTTTATAACATCCATTCATTTAGAGTTAAATAATTGGTTATTGTTTTTAAACAATTCTTCTTTCGTTCTGATTTATGCAAAAAATATTTTTAACAACTTTTAATATTTTAAAATCTTAACGAGCAAAAGTATAATAATTTTCGAAATGGTTTTTAAAAAAGTGTAGTGATATTAACAACCATTCTGAGTTAATAAACGATATATATTTTTATTCCATTCAGTTAGGGTTATTGAATAATTTGCTGGTGTTTCTAAATAATTCGTCATTCGTTCTGATTTACGCAATAACGATTCTTAACAACTTCTGATGTATTTTAAAAAACTCAACGAACAAAAGTATGAAAATGCTCTTAATAAATTTTTCAAAATGTAAATGATATTACAATTTGGGAAAAGGGAGGTAAGCATTAAAAAAAATGCTGTTCTAAAATAATATTTGTTTTTATCACCTGCTTTATTGCTACTTCACCTGCTATTGCTATTTGCTTTTATCACCTGCTTGGTTGCTACTGCTAAACAATTTGTTTTTACGCAAAGTTCTGTTTTACGCAATAAAGATCCAATACAACTTTTGATACATATTAAAAACCTCAACGAACAAAAGTATAAAAATATGTTTTTCAAAATGTAAATGATTTTAATATGTGGGAAAAGAGAGATAAACATTTAGAAAAAAATGCTGTTCGAAAAATATTGTCTTTTATCATCTTCTTTATTTCCTTTAATTTATTATCCTAGACATTTTCGTTAAAAAATTCATCTATACACATTTAAAGGAAATTAAAAAAAATTAAACTTTAAATAACATTAAGTCGAAGAAAAATTTTAGCAAGCTTTTATTCCTTATGTTTATTTATTTATTTCCTAAATTTGCAACTTCTAGGAGTTCTATTTATGCAATTTACTAAGTCATTGTTGCCGAAAAACCGCAGTTAAATACCATCTCATCGCTGATTTTTTTTCCCTAATTTTTTTTAACATCTCGGAATTTTTTCCCTGTTTATGATTTAAAAAAATATTAAATGTCTCTTCGCTAAAGGAGATAAACCAAAATATAAAATTTGATATCAGACTGTATATAGAAAGACCGTTACATAAACTAAAACGATATTTCGCGATTTATGAGCGGGAAACAATTTTCCCTCGTATTTTCCCTACAACTTTAATTTCTACGGAAGGAAATAGTTGTCCCCAAGATGGTTGAGGTAGAGTAATGACATTTCAGACACGCGTCTTAGGGGCAATTGTTCCTTATCTGCGCGTGGGATCTGTTGTCTCTGTAGGGGGCGTTATTTTCCTCTTGCAACCCCTATTCCAAAGTTTTCCCTTACGCTCGTTTCACGAGCTTGACTATGAAGCGAAATTATATGGCCTTTTGCGTATGTGTGCAATATGAGGAGTGGTTAGTGTATTTTCTGTATTTTCAATTATAGTGAATTTGTTTTTTGTGAATAGTTTGGTTCAAAACTCTTAGATAGTAAATTCTAAATATTTCATTCAAAAATGTCATTAAAATTGATTTAAAAAATTAATTTTCGAAAATCAAATGGCTGTATGTTTTAATAGAAGAGTGTTTGAAATAATTTCGTTATTTAATTTATTTTCGAGAATACTTTTCCTTTCCCCCTACTGCAGTTTTTATTAAGCGACACCTAATGCTCGATGTGTTTTAGAGAATTGTTCAAATATTATTAAACGTAATTTTTCGAACAAAAATCGAATTAAAAAATTTTATCGAGCAAAAAAAAATTTTAGATTTTATTTCAAAATATTTTTATTTTACAAACTACTAAAAAAAGTAATAAAAAATATTAACTCTATTCTAAAGTATTTATTTTGAAGAAGGATTTAAAGATGTTTAATGGGCAAAAGTATAATAATAAACTGATACATTCTGCAAATCTTTAGTAGCAATATCCGATTAAGGATTAGAATTTCGATTCCAAATGGAACAATGCAATCGAATTAAATTTTTCGATAGTTTATTTTTGCAAAAGTCTCTTTTTTAGACTTATTTTTTTTTTAAAAAAAATCTTTTTAATTATAGCTTTTTATCAACGTTTTTAAAAATTATTTGACATATATTTTATTTTCTTTTTTAGGCCGTGCAGTCCCAGTCGACCTGAGGCCTTGTCCTTTCAGAAGAAACACTTATGGGGGGATGACAATTTTCGAGTTTTCATCATGGAAAGCCCTGTTCATTTCACAATGGTAAGTTTCATTTATGTTTCGACAGTATTTTTTTTAACACGCATTTACATTGTTCTTCATACCTCATTTTGATTTTCGATATTTAGCCATTCATGGTAAAATATTAATCTTGTTATTTTTTATTATTCTATGGACTAAATATAATTTTATGTATATTAGATAAACATAAATAAATCAGAAATAAGGATTATTTGTAGATATTTCAGGATTAAAAAAATGTTTTAAAAATCTATCCTTGAAAACTGTGTATTTGTTTTCTTATTTTAATCTATTGTTTCTTTATTTTAGATTATTCCTTCATCTATTGAAAATACTTTAATTTTTCTGTTGCTCTTATTTTAATTTTTAAGCCCATGCCTATTTCTAAGCCCAACTTTATCAAATATTTCGCTAATCATATTTTATTATCTGAAATCAATAGCGTTATGAAATATTTTGCTTGAACTTTTATATCCTGAAGTTAAAAGCAGAAGAGAAATATTTAATTAACAGCAATTTTTTTTATTTGCTGTGAAATATTGAATTTCGTATACAATTATCCAAAAGAATATGAATTTTTTTTTATACTTTTGGAAACAACTTCGATTCAGAATTTTTATTTATTTATTTTGTTATTACTTTTTATTTACTTTGAAAATTCGTTTTCTTCATTTTTAAGGTAGAATTTCTTTAAAAAATATTTTCTGTCCAGATTTATTTTCTTGAAATTATACCGATATGCATTAAATGTTACACGATTACGATACGATTAATTAAAAATCGATATACATTAAAACTATAATTATTGTAAGATGTTTATTATTATGTTTCTCTTGCTACTTGGTTCTTTTTATGCTTCAGGTTTATATTTTTCACCACGGAATTATTTGGTCTCAAATATTTTTTAGACATTTTTACTGATGTTTCTTATCAATTGCTTCGATTGAGTTTTAAAAATATTTCATTCCTCAATATTTTATGAAGTGCATGAATAAAGCGTTTACTTATTTTAAAAATTCACTACTTAGAATTCCTTAAATGATAATCCATATCTGTGATCTTTAGTTATCGGATTAGCCATGTTCTAATCTGCTACCATTTAAGGCTTGGTGCCGAGTTGGCGATACGCTGCTCTGAAGATTCTTTAATCAGAGTATGCAACTTATAACTATCCACCATTTTTTCGATAACTAAAGATTATCTAAAGCATTACCTATTATTGGCGGTAGCTCTTATGAAATTTTGTATATTGATTACTATGATCTGTATAGATTGACAATTAGTAAGAATCGACGAACGAGTATAATTGACTGACATAAATATAAATCACGGGTAAGACCTACCGGAAAGTTTCCGTGAATTTAAAAAACTTTCATGGCGATAAATTCCATTTAAAAATTAAATTCTTTTAATAGATATCAATTAGTATAAAGCTCTTTATAATCAAATTTAGAACTATTTACCTCAACGTAATAATTCAAGGGGCAACTTTTCCCTTACTTCTAATTTAATTGGTTACTGACCTCATTTCTTTAAGAAGACAGGCTTTTTTTTCTTCTTCTGATTTTGGTGCAATTCAAACGGAAGGTGCTTGATTTTTTAAAATTAAACTATAAAATAAAAAGAAATGAATTTTCGTTCGTATGTGTATTCGTATACGAATGTGTTTTAAGGTGCTAACTCGAAAATTTAAGTAAATGATGTTAATTTTGTTTATTTTTGTGTATTTCAATCAGAATCTGGTAAATAGCAATTTAAATTAAATTATAGAATAAAAAGAGATGAATTTTCGTTCGTATGTGTATTCGTATACGAATGTGTTTTAAGGTGCTGTCTCGAGAATTTAAGTAAATGATGTTAATTTTTTTTTTTTTTGTCTATTTCAATCAGAATCTTGTAAATAGCAATTTTCAATTTTTCATTTCCAGGGTGTCCAAAAGCAAGACAGGCATTTGTTTCTCTTCAATGACCTTCTCTTAGTTGCCAAACCAAGGTAAGCCTCTCCGCTTTTGTTGCTAAGGTGCCAGAATCACCTTCGCTGGTGATGTAGATTATTAGCTCACACAAAAACTAATGATCGTTGTCTACCTAACGAAGGCGGATTAAATTACATTAAGTTTGCCTACTAATGAACCCTGTGGGAAAATTAATGTTTACAACGAATACGTACAGAAGGTAAACTTCCTCTTATGTCGTGAGCTGTCTAATTGGACACTTTTTTTCATTTTGTGTATAGTATATTATTATTCTTTGACAGCATGCATTTTTTTCTCCCTGCATTGTTTTCAGCATTTTGCTGTACTGACTAAATACTCCATAGTAAACCATATTCATAAATACCAAGACCTCTTCAAGACCTACAATAGTTGAGACCAGAATTCCCCTTGTGAAAATCAACTGAAATTATAACTTAAAAAGTCCCTCAAAAGTGCTGATCTCATGATGGAAATCAAGACCCCAGGACATAGATGGACGCTACGTATTTCTTACTCTATAGGGATTGTTTATTTGTCATACATAGGTTCACAGTTCAATTTATCAGTTGGTAATCTAATTCTCCTGTAAGTGCAACCCATAATACCATTTGTTTCAGTATTCTTGTCCCTTCTATCCAGTTATAACCAGAAAAAATTGAACAGATTCGTGTAAGATTTGACACCGATGGCATTCTCTCTGGAAATCCCGGAATGCTGTATCGTCTCTTTTTTTCCCCCTTTAACAAATTTTTCCTTTTTCTCTCTCTCTCTCATTTTGTGCTTATCCAACTGGTTAGATAATTTAGCGTTATAGGCACCGGGGGCACGGGATAGCGTTATGTAAGTTATGTACTGGCTAAGTTCAGTGCGGATAAAAACTTACACCAACAAATAATGGATAAAATATTGGTGTGGATAAAATCTTTAGCCAAACCTAATTTGGTTTTGGTAATTGAGTAAAAAAAGAAAACTATGACAGCATCGTAAGATTATTTGTACTTTATTTGATAGGTATATAAGCAATTTTCATATAACAGATACTACGAAAGATTGAAATGATAAAGTGTTTAATTGCAGGTCACATTCATGGCTCTAACATTTTAACCCTTTGCAGTCCGAAAAATAATTAGATGCAAAATTATCCACCTAATACAAAGATTTGTTTGTTGCTATGACAAATAAATATATATAATTCTTTTAAGCCGAATTTCTTTGAAAAATTAATCTACATCTCTTAATTATTCTGTAGGCGTTTTTAACTGTTAAATTTGAAAAATAAATAAATAAAACATCAAATGATGCACAGTCTTCATTGTCGAGTCACACTCGACATCGGACCGCAAAAGGATTAAATGTTAAAAAAATTCTTATAATTAAAAGAAATTTTCTACAAAATAACAATGTTTTTTAAAAATTTTTTTAATACTATAAATAAAGAAGTACCAAGATTATTGTTTTTTGTTTGCTAAGATTGTGAACTAGTGTATCAGTCAGCCAATAGAAAAAGAAAAACAGGCTTGTACATACTTGAAATAAAAAATGAAAACATTAAAAAAAGTTTTTAGGTTAAAAACTTAACAGTAATTGATTATAATTCTATCGTGTTTGGTTCTTATAATTCGAATGAAAGTGCCGAATTATACTAAAATTGATGAAAATTCGTTCTCGAAGTTCCCTTAAGTTCAGATATCGGCAGATAATAATAATTTGATAACTCGATGTTGTCGTCAGGTTTGGTTACATTTACTAAATTCTAATAGGATCAGCCTGTGTGAAAACTGTAACTATTCTCTTGCATGTGTTATTGAAGTTAATAAAGGTTACGATAACTGAAGGTGATGCTTAATAGAGATAACGAAGTTTATATTTAAAACATAAGAATACAAAAAAAGAAATTAAAAAACGAAATTATTAGTAAAAGAAATTAATGTAAAATAGCAATTTAGATTATCTTCCTGATCTTAAAGCCTGAATAGGTCCATGTATTTGGTTAAAAATAATGTAGTTTTCTATAATCGCCAAAATATTTCCAACAACTAAAGAATATTTCAAAAATTGGTTGTAATTACATTTCGAACCTCGTCTCTTAACTAAGGTTGCTTCTAAAAGTAGCGGGAAGACTAATCATGCTTTGAATGATTTCATTTCATTTTATTTCCTGGTTCATAGAGTTAAGAAATATCAAACTTACTGTCGCCTTCTAATCTAATCTAAAGTTTATGTAGCAACTAAACGGAAAATTCTGTAATCGTCTTAACCCTTTGAGTTTTAGTTACGAAACTATTTTTGTTTCTCTTCAGGTCCGGTGGCACCTACAAGCTGAAAGAAAAAGTTCGTATGAGCGAAATGTGGCTTTCTCAATGCCTAGGAGATGTCTGCGAATCCATAAAATCACCTGCAACGTCTTTTGTCATTGGATGGCCTACCACAAATGTCGTCGTATCATTCAGGTAAGAAGACATTTAAACTCTAATTTTATTTTACAAAATTGCCTTCCTTAGTTGTTTCCATATTATCTCTTAATTCTTACATGTAAAATATGCAATAGATTTTTGTCTCACAATTCGGGGGGGGGAGTAAAATTTTGGTGAATGAAAAAGCTGGGCTTTTGCTTTGCTGTAACTTATTCGAGATTTGCATTTTTCTCATTTCAGTAGACCGGAAATTAAAAGGATTCTTTTATTTCCGGTTGTTGAAGGCTCTTTTGAATTAGACTTTATGATACTTGATTGAATTATATTTATTTCATCGTCTTTACAATCTGTTTTATAGTTTATTTCAAGCAAAGTGGCATTAAAACATGTTGCATATTTTCACGAATATTTACGGACGTGATCTGTGATTTTTTTTTTACCTATCCTGGAGACTTCCGCCGTAATTTCTCTTGTGGTCGTCCCTCTATTGTAATGGTTTATCCTACTGTAAATCCAGTTCTGGTCCCTTTTCTTGGAACACCGGCGGGGAAAAGGGGGGGGGGTAAAATGCAGGTGCCTTCAACTGCGACGGACAGGTAGAGGGATTAGCAGGGACTTATTGGCGGCAACAGTCTGCGGATAAGTAAGGATAGTCCTTCGAAATTTCTTTGGTCTTCTTCCCTTTTTCTGATTATTGAAATTCTCTGCAATATCTTACTATATACGATAATATACAAAAGTATATTCTTCCTAACGTTTCAATTGGTTTATTTTTTTCATATAGCATCGTTCTTTTATTTAATTCGAAAAGGTTTGAAACCTTTTTATGTCCTTTTAGAAGTTTTTCGTCTCTTTAAAAAAATGACCAGTTTCATACCGCGTTAAATTATTTATCAAGTTATTTTTACAATTGTTGAATATTAGTATTGATTGATTGATAAGAAAAAAGATCCATTAATTTAAAATGTATATTATTTCACCTGCATCATTTTCTGGCATCGTTGAATTTAAGATGCAACGAAAATTGAATTTAAATTTCAGTTGCCCAGTTTGGAATTTCATGCAAAAAAATGATGCTATATGGTTAAAATGTCCATTATACACTATTTGGCCAAAAGTATCCGGACACCCAGTGGTATGGACTTAGAGCTTTCTGAGGCTCATATTAATATGATGTTGGTCCTCCTTTTGCCTCGATGACAGCCTGCACACGTCTGGTAACACTTCCCACCAGTTTTTGATAGGTGGCTGTAGGAATTATCTTCCAGGTGTTCATCAGAGCTCAAGTGAATGCTTTCAGTAAGGAAGAATGATTAAGCTTGCGTAATCTGAGCTCTAATTCGTCCAGAGGGGCTCTGAGAAGGCCTGTTCAGTTTTTGAATACCTTTTTTTCAAACCGTCTGTGCAAACCTCGATGTGTGAATGGAGCAGTTATCGTGTTGGAAGAGAAATGGACCTTCCCTAAATTATTGCCATAGAGTTGGGAGTGTAGCATTGTCCAGAATGCCCACATACATCCCAGTATCCATGTCTCCAACCACAGAAACTATAGGACCCTCGCAAAACCAGAGAAACTTCCCACACACACCATTATCTCTCCCTCTCTTTACGCTTCTGCTTTTATGCCGCGCTGTGAGCAGACGCGCCTTGACAGTGCTTTTGTAAATAAAGCGTAATCTCCTGAAATGGATTAAAACGAACTTTAAAAAATCGAAGTGTCCCCTATGTCTTCGAAACCACCTTCTGCTTACAACAAATTTAGATGCTAACACACACACACACACACACACACACACACACACACACACACACACACACACA
>JAOUZG010017227.1:1443455-1482642 GCA_026289955.1 Argiope argentata | reverse complement strand
ACACACACACACACACACACACACACACACACACACACACACACACACATTCATTATTGCATTTATGAGGCATTAAAACTACATTGAAAATTTCAGCAGTAAAATTTGAAATTTCATGCAAAAAAAAAAGAATGTGCATTATTTTCTATGACTAATGCATTTATGAGGCATGAAAATTTCATTTAAAATTTCAGCTACAAAATCTCAAAATTTAATGCAAAAATGAAAACGCATAATGACACTTAATTAAAATGTGTGTTATTTAGCCTGTATTATTTTTTTTTGTTGTTGTCATTATTGAATTTATGATGCATGAAAACTTAAAATTTCAGCTACATTTAAAAGCATTTTAATGCCTTCCCCCCCAAAAAAAGAAAAGAAATGCTTCATGCCATTTAGTTAAAATGCGCATAATTTCATATGCATTATTTTCTGTGATTATTGTATTTATGATGCATGAAAACTTCATTTAAAATTTCAGCTGCTAAATTCGGAAGAAAAAAAAAACCTTGCTGGATATGTTATGGTTAGAATGCACATCATTGCATATGCATCATTTTTTAAAGTCAAGATGCAATAAATGAAGCGTTAAACAAAGCATTACTGCAATGCAAAATGCTAACAAGAGTACTGATTAAAGTATTGACACTCTTCGTGCATATGCGTAAAGCAGAACCCGAAAATTCTTTTCAACCGAGAATTCGCTTGAGCTGGGATCTGTCTTTTCTCTGGGGTTGATGGATAGTTTGGACGTGGGAGGGGTCAGCTACGAGGGACGTACTTTTGACCTTGCCTGCTCGACTTCTTCTGCGAGGGGTTGACACATAACCCCTCTCCTCCCTTTCCCCTCGCACCTGTAACAACAGTGGCTCACTTCAGCTGGGTAGAATTGCGGGTCCCCAGTCGGTTAGTCGATTTCAGTGAGTGCGTTTCTCAGGGGAATTGACGGGTCAGTTTGGCGCGTTGTGATCATACCGTGGATATACTCATACAGTTAAGGGAGTAAGTGTCCGCGAGGTGTGTATTGTATAACCGGGTTTATTCAATGCACGTGCTTCGGGGATATGATATTCAAGGTGCTCTCTTTAATATTCGAGTAAGAATCGTTTTGTTCTTTATTGGAATCGTTTTAATATAATTTCTTGGTTTATCTGTATTTCCAATTGATCTGTATTTTGTTGTTGTAGTTGCTTAGAAATATTACTACCATTCTTAATTTAGAAAAACATTTGAATTCATGTCACTCATTGCTTTCGAAAAAATTAAGAATATTCCAATTTTATCTCCATTTTTGGCTGAAATGAATAGATTTTGAGATTTGAAAATATGCGGTGTATTTTTATACAAAGTTTTTTTTTTTTAATTTAGATGTAAATAACTAGGAATTTCCTGTTAAGGTTCCCTAATTTTTTAAAAAGTTTTTCCCTATCATTTGTCGATAATTGATAATTTACTAATACCCCACCTTTTTTTTTTTTTTCTTTTTTTTATTTTCTTTTTTACCCCCCCCCCCCCCGACTAGAAACATAGATGTAAAGTTTCGGTTTGTTTATTGACATTACATTCATTCTTGTAAAGTTTTCTGTTTTTTCATTTTAGTTATTCATTCAGAAAAAATTGTATTTTTTACTTATTTAAATTAATTATGAGAAATAAAACAAAACAACAAATTATTTTGAAGTATTAGAGCCCTATTAGTGCGTTTTTGTCCATAATGTTTTAAATAGTTTTTAATATCAGTTGTCTTGCTGTGTATGATAGATAAATTAATTTCTTTAATTTGTAGCATAATATAATATCATGCCCGTAATTATTTTTTCGTTGTTTATTCATTATTACTTATTCATTCCCGTTATTTTTTTATTTATTGATACATTTTCCACATATTTGATATTGTACCCCCCCCCCACACACAAGAACGCGCGTGCTCTGTATTTTGTTTTCAAATATAACGTGCGCTCCTAAGTGTCATAGAAATCCTTACTCTCCTTATATAATATTGTGCTCAACAGAAATTAGCTATTAATATCTAAAAAAAAATGTTACTCGCTAATTTTAGAGATTTTTAATTTAGATAATTTTAAAATATTTTTTTAAATAATGCATGATTTCAAATATAACTTCATTAGAACTTTAAAACAAATAATAGCATTGTACAATTGAAGATTTCATTTCTGAAAGCTTATTTAGAAACATAAAAATGACGTACACTTTTAATATTTGATACTACAAAATGTTTTTTTAAAAAACTTTCAATTGTTTTTAAGTAGTCAATAATTCGTTTATTACTGTAATAGTTTTAATGAGATACTTTTATTATTGTATTTATATTTGAATACATATTTTATTAAATAATTTTATTTATAATTAATATTTATTTTAATGCAATTTTTATACAACATTTATTTATCTTAATTCTCAATTAAAATAACGATTATTTTTGGAATCTTTAATAGAAAAAGAAAGAAAGGAATACTACTAATTTATATTTTCATAAATACCACACGATTTTTTAAAATAAACTGTTCTGGATTTTTGAGCATTTTTTACCGTTTTTGATTATTTTCTATTAAAAAGTATTTATTCGTTAATACAATGTTAGCTAATTTGTAATTGATTGAATCCTCACAAATTCTAACACAATGCATAGTTATGAGAATATTCTGCTGCTCATATCTTCATTATCATCCGCTTTGGCTGTTTCGTTTTTGCTTAGAATTATGTTACGAGAAAGTATTCCTATCATTAAAAACAAATGAACTCGAAATTTTGAAAAATTGCACTTCAGACATCCTGGAAACCGAAAAATAAATTTTAAGAATTATGTCTTTCTGCCAATTCAATAACTCTTTGAGCCAGATGAATAAAAATTCGATTTGTGATCCTAACACAAATTTATGGGTTTCTATCATATTTTGAAATAAATCCATTCACAGGAAGTCCATCTGTCTAACTATCCGAACATAAGTAATCATGATAACAATGAAATGTTGAAAGCTAAACTGATAAAATTTGGCGCACAGATTTAGAATCTAAAATGTAGACGTTTATCGAATTTTGAATGAATTCTGTTTACCGTTTGTTGGTTTATACTTTCACAAGCATACAAATGCGATAACTCAAAAAGCCTGATAAATGAACTTTTAATAATAAACAGCTAGAATAATGAACATTGTGACTGAAATGCACATTCAGTTTTCTTTGTTGAACTACAAACCCTTATGTGCATAGTTTGAATTTCAGGTGGTAGGGAGGGGGGGGGCTAATTTTTTTGAGAGTATTTTAAATAGAATCAACCGCATGACTGAAACCTTGTGGTTTGATAATATTACAGGCTTATTATATCTATATTTGTTTTAACCTTTTAATGGGGCATAGCGAAATATTTCAAAGATTATAATATTTCGCAGATCGAATTGAAAATAAGTTAATTACCCGGTGAGCAGGTTAAATTTGCGATACGCTAATGCGGAGCATAAAAATATATTTAATATCGTTCGCAACGCGAATGTTTATATATATATATATATAGTAACTAAAAAAATATTGTTGTGAAATATACTAAAATATATTTTTTTAATTTGCTGAGATAAAAAAAATTGTATAGTAATTTAATTCATACAGACGTTTTTTCCCTCCTTATGGTGAAAGGGTTTTTAGGTGATAAAATATAAGTTATTGAGAGGAAAGGTTAATATTTTTAGTGAATATTATAACAGATTTTTATTATTTCTATATTAGTGAACATCTGTTATTTTAGATCTAGTATCTGCCAAATTATGTAGTGTTTATAAATCTGCCTCCATACAGCTTTTTTAGCTTTTTTTTTAATCATACATTTTATCAATCAATTTACAAATTTATCTCTTGTAAGTATTATCAAGTTAAAAATTTACATTGCGATATTTAAAAATTTATCTGATAAAAATTGGTAAGTTATAAGAATCCGTCTATAAATGGACTGGGGGGGGGAATCGCCGGTAACATAAATAAAATACATTATATCCGAAGATAACAGCTGATATTGTTTTAAAATATTATTTTTATCGAACAAAATACTGCTGTATAAAAGTATCTGATAGAATTTATCTGTCGATATTTTTTTAAATGACTATTCAACTATGCTATATTACTCTAATCAACGAAAAATAACTTCCTGTTCTACTAAAAAAAAAAAAAAAACCAAAAAGGTCTGCCGATGTCTCTTCAAATTTCTCCCCTGTTTGTCATTGGCGCCATGTCGAATCTGTATCTCTCGCGATGCTACTTACGATAATGTCACTGTGTGTTCGCGATAAAGTAGATTGTACTAAGTTTACAGAAAGATTTTGAAAAAGTTGTCATTTTGTCACTATCTGTTTGGCGTCTGTGGTATGACTATGAAGATTGCTATTAAATGGCACCTAAATATCTGTATATATTTAATAAAATGCCGATTGTATTAGTCTTAAAAATAGGATTCTTATCGATTTTTTGTACAAATTCAGCTTTGTTACATTTTAAAATGGAACTTCTGGTTTTCATGGGAAATCGTAAGGAATTGTATATATATAATAAGCGATTGAATTATCCATTTTATTATTTTTCGCCGATTTGTATATGAATTACGTTTAAATTCCATTTTTATTATTGCATATTTTGAACCAGAAATCCCCGTATCTATGGCAGAAATAAATCAATAGTCTTTAATCAAAATTAAAAGCTATATTAAAGCTATATTAAAAAGCGGATATTATCTGCTTAGTGTTTTTATTTCATTTCGATCATTCAATTTTTATTTAAAACTTAAATGCATATAAAAAATCATATTTAATGTCTTCTCTTTTTAATAAAAATTATTAATATCGTTTGGTTTAATGAAGACCAAACGATATTAACAGTTCTTGTTGAAATGATATAAAACATATTAAATCATTTTTTTATGCATTTACATGGAATTTGTAATAATTTCCCTATAAATTCTCATATGTGTTTTTATGTTTACACGATAATTTTATCCGGTCGAATGTTAAAGGATAATGCTCATATTGACATTAATTAATTGATACTGAAACTCAGAGGAATAAATGTAAAAACAAAACTTCGTGTCTCTGCTATGTAAAAAATCGTGTATTTCAGTTGGTCAGATTTGTGGGATATGTTTCAACATATAAAAATGTACGAAAATATTTTCATTTTATTAGATTAGGATTCAATATTTATGTTTTGATTAATTTGAGAAAAATATTAATTGATAATTAGTTTAATTGATATCTTTTTCCATTTATAGTTCCCTGAAGACGAAAGACCTATGGCAACAAAAACTGTTGCAGTAAGTATTTATCGTGTTCGTTATTCTTAATACTCATTTATATTCGTTGCGGTGTTTCCTATTTTAGATATATTTTTTTCCCCATCGGAAGTAATAATAAATTGTTTTCCCTTTTAAATATCTGTTTTATTTTGGTTGCCTTACGCATTTATAATTAATTCATGTAGCAAAAAAGAAAATCAGCATTCTTTTATGTCTGAATTTTTTTTAAAGAATTCAAAATAAGATAAATATAATGTATTTTATAAATATTTGATGTGTTGTAGTTTGAATCGCCGTTGCCATTTAAAATTACGTTATAAAAATTACAAAGAAAGCTAAGCTTGGCGTATAAAACTTGAATGGATTAAATAAAATTATAAAAGCTGCGGTGAAATATAGTTCTTACATTTAAAAATTTAGATAAATTGTATTGGCATCAGATAAATTTCGAAATTCAAAGGAAAGTTTGAAAGGTTAGTTTTAAGCGTTATTTTCCGTTACATTAGTTCAGTTCAAGTTCTTATTAAATAAAATAGGCGATAGATAAATTTTCATTTAAAGAATTTTATTGAGCTAGTGGAGTTGAGTAATAGATTTGATTAGCTGTTATTTCGATACTTCCGTTTTAGAATTGATTTCGTCGTTTGTAACTAATTGATTATTGTTCCATAAATTAGTCATGAGTAGCTGCGCTGAACCTAATACTGAAAATTCTGATGAAAATTCTACTCCAAGTCAAAATAAAGATGACCAAGGTGTAACTCCATGTTTTACATCTCCAGCAGGAATAGAAACTCAATCTGCGGCTTCAGCAAAAAGACATCAAAGAAGACATTTTCCGGAGAAAAACATGAGCAGCATTTTTTCGTCTTCAGACGATAATTCATCTGGCGATGCATCAAAATCCGGAAGGCCGTCGTCGGATTTCAAAAGGCGAAAAGGATTTTTTCATGAACAGCATTAAAACGAAATAATAGTTCCAGAATTAGCGAACAAAAGAGATTTTTTATTTCCTGCTTTAAAAAGAATTATGTCGGATAATGCTGACTGGACTTTTTAGTTTCTTTTCTTCGTTATAATTGAACCCGTTTCGTATAATATTAAAACTGAAAGGGGGAAAAGATTGTACTTGTTTGTGAAATTTCTTGGACAGTTTATGTATTTACGTTGCTACAAATGTGTATCAGATTTAAAATAAATAATGCTTTTAAATTCGCAAATGTGTTGGTTTGGAAAATTTATAAATAATTTAAAATTAATTTTGCTTCTGTTATCTAAAAGTTCCTTTTTTTATTTAGATTAATAGAGGAATCAAAAGAAAAGGAAGGAAAATCCCAAACATCTATTCAAATTTCTTTTAGGAGACCAGAAAATGGGGAAGAAATTGTAAGTTTGTTTTTTAAAGAATATATTTCAAATTCCTTACTCTTTTTTACTCCCTTGCTGTAATATGGGATAATTTCTTATGAATCTTTTCAAATTGATTTGAATCTAAATAGCATTAAAAATCATAAATTAGTTATTTAATTATTTATTTATTTTGCACTTTTGAGTTTAAGGATTTGTGATTCTTTTAATCATAACAAACATCGGATTGATTCTAATGGAATATTTTTTGTAAAAAGAATGGAAATTATATTTTGTGCTATTTTATAGTTTTAAGATTTCATTAATAAGCAAATGGGCATTTATCTTACTGATGCATTTGAAAACATTGGGAAATCTTGATGGATATTTAATGTGCATTTAATTTTGTATGATTTGTATTCTGTACCTATAAAAATAATTAACTAAATGAACAGTTTTGACATTTTACTATGTTGAATTAGAACACAAATTATTTTAGAAAAATAACCTCATTTATGTATAATCTTTTTATACTAAAAAGCTTTTAAATTGATATATATATTTGTTTATGTTAATAGCATTTATTTTATTTCAGTATAAAACTATTAAAGTTGACAACAGGTTAACAGTTCAAGACACAATCAGACTTGTTCTTCAGCAACTGGGTTATACTGTAAGTTTTATTTATTAGTTCTAAGCTATTTGTTTTTTATATATCTTGAAGCATAATCTTAATTTGCAACTTGAAATATTTTTAATATTATATCAGAAACATTACTTACATTGGTTTATTTTTGCAGGAAAATGGAATAAAAGATTACAAATTGTGGGTTAAAACTGGCAAAGATGAAGCACCATATCCTTTAATAGGTATTTATACAGGAATCTTATTTTTATTCTAATTCTTTAACAGTTAAATAAGTCCCATTTTAACCTTCTTTTTCTTTTTAATTCATTAGTTTTTGTAAGATAGGGCCTGAACACATAGACATAATTAGGACAAAGAAAAAAGGAACATCGTATATTGTTGAATAAATTAAAAATTAATTTAATACATTTAAAAAATAGAATTATAAAATTAATTAATTAAATCATACATTTTACATTAATTAGTTAAATTATTAATATGGATTAAATTTAATTTATTTCATCATATAAAGGTATAAATTATTTTTATTGGTATAATTATTATTTAAAAAGGTATAATTGTTATTTTTATGAAGGTATAATTATTTTTTTGGTAACCAAACATTGCACTTTCAACTGTATGAATTATTAGTGTTTGTACATGTTGCTCAGTTTTCTGATGTAATTTTTATTTTTTTACAGGTCATGAATATCCATTTAGCATTAAAATGAATTTCATTAGAGAACTGCTTAGGCGCTCAGATTTGGATCTCAGGAATTTAAACAATATCAGCACTGACACCAAGTGTTACTTTATTCTTCGCAAGAACAGCTTCAATAACTCAACTAGAGTTGGTACGTAATTTATTTTGCAGACGATATTTAAACTTAATAATTAAAAAATTAATGTTATCTCAAATAAATTTTAGTATGTTATTTACAATTCACTCTGTCTATATAGAGTGTAATTATCTGAATGTCCAAATCTCCAAATAAAGACATAATATATGCTTTTGCATACCTCAAGGCTAAAATATATATTGTTGAAATCAAACCTCAATTTTAACAATATTTTTAAAACAAAATATTGATTAATGATGTTTCAAATTTAATTTACTACAGCTATATTAATTATATTTGTGGAATGCTAACATTTAGAATGATTTAACTGTACATAATAAAACTTCCCATACTAATAACTTAAACATGCATTATCTATACTGTAGTATAACAGGAATAGCATGTACCTAGAGAATAATATAATTTTCCCTATTTGTCTTTGATAATGCTAGGATCATTTAATTTTTTGGTTCTTTCATAATATTTCATCTAAAAAATGATGTAATGTACTAATGATTTATTTCAACACTCCCCAGAGCATCAGTACCTTTTGTCATTGTGCCACTATATATTCTTATCTATATAACTCACTCATTCAATCAACATGCCCTGTATAAAATCTTGTTCACATGTACAGCTTGACTTGTTATTATTCATTAATATTTGTTTTGCATTCATTATTTTTTATTATTCATCAAAATGATTTTATAGTAGCATTCACAATTTCTTTATCTCATACTAGATCCAAGAGTACAAAAGAAAAGAAAGAAGCATAGGCGTCCTCATCCCAAAATAAATTGGCCTTTCAGAAAACCTGCATCCAAACATGATTCTGTAGACAGTGGCAATAGCAGCCCCCCACCTCACAACTTATTTGGATTGCCACTGTGGAAGTTGTGTCCAGATAATGTGATTCCAAAACCCATTATGGTAAATATACATTTTTTTAATTTCTTTGTATTTTATTCTTTTAAAAAGTGGTATTTGAGTAAGATTAGTAATCTAATAATCATATTTTCAAATGTACAGTCTAAAATAAATACATTACATTTATCCATTTCAATGCAAAATTTACGAATTATCTAGAAACTTATCATTTCTCATGTGTATTCTTGACTAAATCAAAGTGACTACATATTGTTGAAATAAATAATGTACTATTTTGGATCATGGGGTGAAAACAATCTGTACGGGTTTATCCCCTCATTTTTGATTAACATAAACAATTTACATAGACAAAGCTCGCAGACTCATCAAAGTGTTAAAAAATAATAATAAATGAATTGAATTGTTTTGAAAAAAAAAACATTTTATAAGAAATCAATATCATAATGAGATGTCAGAATCTCTCGTGTCTCCGATTCAGGCACACATCAGTTAAGTTTATTTTGCTAGACAGTGCAATTATTACAATGGCACTTAATGAGATGGTAAGAAAAATATCACAATATAGAGTTTAAAGTAACTTAATAACTGATTTATGGTTGTTAAATACAATTAAAAAATTATCTTTAAATTTATATAAATTACCATCCTAATTAATCAACTTACAAACAACTTATAAAGGATATGAAAATAATTTATAAATATTTTTCCAAAATAATTCATAATTTTTCATATAGCATAATCTTAAAACTTTAAATTCTAAAGATTTTATGAGTTGTTTAATAGAAACCTGGCATACAAAGTTATTTCATCTAATCAATTCTGAATTAGATTATAATGTTGTATAGGACTAATTAATATTTTATTTAATGAAGGTCTGTATTAATTAAATTGATTTGAATTGATTAAGTTTTTTAATGATGTTCAAAGACACATATCCATCATTGCCATTAGTAAACTTTTTTTAAAATTAGTAAGTATACAAAGGCCTGTGGTTGATTGCAGATTGTTTCATTTTACTTATACATTATATGCATGTTTTCTTTATTTTCCAGTCTATGTTAAATCAACTGTTTGTGCAAGGCCCATACACAGTTGGAATCTTCCGCAAATCAGCAAATGCTCGAGCTTGTAGAGAATTGAAAGAAAAGTTAGAAGCTAATCCAGAATGTGACTTGAGCAATGTGTCTGTCATCGTGCTTTCTTCTCTCTTTAAGGTAAATTTTTTTAAAACAAATTATGCAATTACTAACTGCAAAGTTACATACATTTGCAAATCTGTAAAATATTTAGAATTTTTATGCATTATATTTTTGTTTCTTTTGATTTTTCCAGGAGTTCTTACGAAGTCTCCCTGATTGTCTTCTACAATCTGATTTATATAAAAATTGGTTGCAAGCTGTTTCTTTTGAATCTGATTGGGAGTGCAAGAAACGTATTCTAAGGTAAGTGATTTTCTGTATGAAGTATTGCACTTTTTGGCTTTAACAGTATTACACATTTTTGTGAACAAATTGGTTCATATTCTTCAATTATATGCTATCTTTATTGAATTGAAGATTTTGCTATTAAAATTTTGTTAAAAAATTGTTACTATGGTAACTAAAACAAAGTTTAATTTTTCTATTATTTAATGAGAAGAAATTAATATTGAGGCAGTAATTACATTTTAGAAATTAAAAATGCACCCATTTATTCCACTTGTGATTTTATTAATTTCTTCAAATTTATTATATCTTACTAAAAATGTTTTTTTAAAAATAGAAATTCAAATTTGCTTTTTTGTGTGTGATAGAAATGACTTAGCAATAAAATCACTAAAAAATTCATAGAAATTTCTTTAAAATCTTGCATTATGGTGTTATTCTAATTGTTTCAACAGTGCAAAATCATGACAGAATCAAATACTAATTATCTTTAAAATATGTTACATATTTTGTAGCAAGTAAAAGGATGCAATGCTAAGTTTATTAATTATTTTTGGAATTGGTATTGTATTGAAAATTACTTTCAAATAAATTGATACTTTTAATTATAAGGAATAGAGCCAAAAATAAAACTATAAAAATCAATATATGGATTTCTTTATTTAAATTTTGTCATTTTCTTTTTTTCCCTCAGTTTATTAGCTCAACTCCCTCCTCAAAACATCCGACTTCTACAGTATTTATTGTGCATGCTATGGCATATAGCTCAACATTCTTCTGAGAATAAAATGTCTTCCATGAATTTAGCTGTTTGTATTGGGCCAACTCTTTTGAATCCAGGAAAATTTCAGTCACCTGTTTTGCAGCAAGAGGTAATAAATCTTCTTTGTTTAATTTTTAGGGAAACCAAGTAGGCTAAATTTATAAATTAAACCAAGATTCTCTCATTTGTTCCATCTATTAGAATACTTTTACTATTGATATTATTATTTAGTTGTATTAAATAGAGAGAGGGAGAATACTGAAAGGGATTAATATCATGAGTGTTAAAAATAAAGATAGGATAAAAAGAGGATAATATCATGAGTAAAATGTATGGATATTTCAGTAGCAATATTAAAAATAATGGTGTGTTTAAAATATAATTATTAATGTATAATCATCTTAGAAATAGTTTTATACTATAATATTGATGAACATCTTAATATATGTGAGAAAATGCATTTATTAATAGAATTTTTAGTAAAATCTAGATTTATAGATTTAATTTGTGTCCACATTTTTTTAATTCTCTGAAAGTTATTGTAATTTATACCTTTGGAAATATTTCTGAATTCTAGGATATTGCTGAAAGAGTGCCGAAAACAGTTGCTTTCTTAATCGACCATTGTGCAGAATTATTTGGTGACCAAGTTCTTCAGCTTCTTGGCTCATTTCCTGAGAGAGATGGTTCAAGGCAAGATTCTGGTGCTGAGGAATCAGATAGCTTACACAGCCTGCATGACCTTGCAAGTAAGTAATATGGAATTTGACTCTATTATTAAAGAAGTATTAAAATTTATAAATGCACTATATAAACAGTCTTTTTAATTATGAAACAATTGTTTTGAACCCAACTGATAATTTTATATTAATAATATTCCGAATGGGATTTAATACTATTGTAATAGAATATTTTTGTAATAATTATATAGAAAAAAAAATGTGTTTTACAATACACATTTTCATTCGAGCACTGCTTAAATGAGTAATATCTAATTTCTTAAACTAATTGGTTCCAAGGACAAGAATTTGTTAGTTCCTAAAGCTTCATTCAAAAATAATTTTGTATATTAAGTCTAATGCTTTATCTATGAATTTAATACTCAGGTTAATTTTTTTCACATTTGTTTTTTCAGGTCAATACAGAAGAGATGATTCATCCATTGATAGTTTGGATCGTGATTTCTTGGATGAAATTGAACCTAGTCCCAAATTGCCATGCAAAAGTAAAATGTCTCTTACAAACCTCAGCAGGGATTCTGGACTCACTCTTAGTGATACCCAGCTCTATACACCTGAGGAAGAAGTGGAAAGTGAATCTTCAAGTGCAGACAGTCGCCGAGGCAATTCGGCTGCCTTGACAAAAAGTGTTCCTCATCTCGATACAGCTGGAATTGACTGTAACACAGCATCCTACAGTAAGAATGCTGGCATCAGCATAGACGGCTCTTGCCATGATGTTGTTCGAAAAAGGCGTCAGGGTATGGAAGCCCACAGAACAAAATCACTTGCTGCATGTACTTCTTACAATCACCAAGATTATTATTATGATGGCAGTCCTCATTTGCCTCTTCAGCTTTCACAATCATACAGCTACAGCATGCAACAAGACCTAATGGATAGAGGATATGACAATTTTGTTAGAAATTTTCACAATCCTGTCAGAAGGCGGGATGTCCGTGGAAGATCTGCAGTTCAACGACCCATAGTCTCTGCTGTTGAGCCTTTAGATGACTATGTAGAAGGCACATTGAGAAGAAGTGCATCTGAGGAGAGTCTGATGCAGAATTACATAAGCTCTTCTGCATCGAAGAGGATGCTAAATCAAAGGAAACGACGAGCACCATCTCCACCAAATCAAAAGGGCACTATGTCTGCACCATGCAGTACTAAAAAAACTGATCATCTTATGAATAACATTGGCCATGAGATGTCCAGCTCCAATCGAACGCCAGATCGTCATGCTGTATGGTTTGCAACCCATTCCAGACGAACTGATTGGAAGAGAAGTCAGTCTACATCCAAAATTGACGAGATTGACCAAGCTCATGATTCTAGTACTTTATCCCTTGTATCTAGTGAGGACAGTACTCCACAGGTGTCTCGTAGTAGTAGCAGGGTTCAAGAACTGAGTTCTAAGTCTCACAGTGATCTCTATGCAATGTATTATAGTCCACCACGAGTTAACAGTGTATGTAGTTCAACTTCTGATGGGAGTCAGCAATCTCATAATTCTCGTTGTTCTCAGTCTTCCATTAAATCTAATGGCTCACGCAAATCCCAACGATCGAACTGCTCACTAAATAACTCCCCTGCCAAACCCAATGAGCCTCCAAGCTATCTGGAGGCCATTAATAGACAGACAATGTTGAAACAATTGCACCAACCCACAGTCGTCTCTGTGAAACCAGTCACTGAAGAAATGAGGGCAGAACAGACTTCCCTCAGTGCAAAGGCTCGTGAACTTTATGAAAACTCTGTACGAATATATTCACAGCAAATTCCAGAGAATGATGAGACCCATAGAGCTGTTCCAGCTAGTGTAGATGTGGTTGATGGACCTCACAAACCTTCTGTCTCTGTCAAGAGTACACAAACATCGCCAAGGCCTAGTAGCCAAGAAGGCACTCATACTAGGTTAAGGCATCTTCCTCCTGTGCATGTTACTGATGCCCAACTTAACCGAGTGAGAAATTTCCATATAAGACCAAGGCATACAAGAGAGGTATTGCCTGAAGAATTGAGAAAGGAAATAAACTGGAGCGTTGCTCAATTGAGAGAAATGTTCAGTGCTAGAGCACAGGACTCAAGAGCGTGTAATTTTTCTGAAACTTTCTTGGAAAATGGGGAGAGACTAGGCAACAGCAGACATCCAAGACGATTATCTGAACAGCAACATACACGAAGTCGAAGTCTCAGTTCACGTAGTGAGGAAGAATCCTTTGTCTAAGTCTAATAATTAAATGAATTAGTAAATGTGAAAGATGCCTATCCATTATAATTCATTTTATTTTGACACAAAGTAGTAGTTGTCATGAAAAAAAAATCTCTTGAAGAATTACAGCAAGTGATTTAAAAATTTCATTTCAAAATTTGCAGAGAAAACTCTAAAAGAGTTATCAAAATTATTTTTATTTTAGTCAATTACTGTGGCATTCTATATTCTGCTGTGCAATACATAGTTCTATTATTTAATATAATTGCACTGTGTAAATATCATGATGTATTACCATGGTTATTTTCTGTGCAATTTCAAAGTGTTTTGTTATTTGTTAAATTACTTTGATGAAAAAGGATTTTTCAGCATTTTTACTTGCCTGAAAAGTCTTATGAAAATTAGCAATGACTATTTAAAACACTTAAAAAAAGAATAATATATTTTATACATCATCAGCCAAAGAATTCTCTAAAATATGCTGTAATAGTTCACGAGGTTTCATTATATTTGTAAATAGAAAAATATTTTAATTCTTCATAATTTTTTATTTTCATTATTTATGCATCTGGATATGTGCTTCCTCTTTCTGCATTTACTGATTCAGTGTATGTACATAGTACTTTCCTTCTCAGGTTTGATTCTTTAAAGACCAAATGTTAATTTGTGTTCATTGTAAATTTGTCACTGTTCTAACATTTTAGTTACATTATGCATTTATTTACTGAACACATACATCACAGTGCAATGTACGATCAGAGCATGTTTTTTTTTCTTTGTAAATAAACGGGCTTAACAAAAAGCTTACTTTGCTAGAGCAATAAAAAAAATTATTTGTTTAATTATATTGCTTTTTGAAAACCCTAGTCCTAGTTAGGACTTTTGTAACATCTTTGTACAAGTTTACCTTTTCTATGTATAATTGTTAACCTACCATGTCTTTATTTTGTTTTAACTAATGTTTGAAGCTCTTTCTAAACCCTTGAGTATGATGCCAATTTTGAAGCTCATTTTTATTGTACATTTATTGTATACAGTTTTTTTTCTACTAAAATTAAAATGATATTCCAGAAAAATTTGTCATTATTTATGTCTTATTGTAATTTTTTTTAAATGCCTTACACAGGAATTAAATTTAAAATCTCTGTTTCTAAGCAATGCCATTTAAGAAAAAAAAATGAAATTATTCACAACCAATAATGAATATTTATGTATGTCATATTAGGCATAAACATGCAAACTCTTGTCTATGACAAATATATTCTAAAGTTTTCAAAATTGAGATAAATGGTGGCATTTGTAAATGACAAAAACATAAATATTATATTTTAAACTTTTACATTTAAAAGAATTATAATTTCTGCAAAAAAATATTACCTGTATTTTGTAAAATCTTTTAAAATCAATAGTATTCACATTTCTCTAATACTTCTCTAAAGTATTGACTAAAATGCTACTCTTTATTATTAACTATGCATTATTATATCAGAAAATAAAGGAAAAAATTAAATTAGAAAAAAGAAAAATTCTTTAAAATGAAATTTTATTTAAAAAATGTCAACGGCAGACATTTATTAGAACAGAAATTATCCTACTAATAATGGTTAAGAATTGAATGCAGATTTTCTTGAGCCCATCTGAAATTTAAATGCAGCTTTGACATGTTTTTTTTCTTGTGATAAGGCAATTAAAAAGATAAATCAAATTACTGAACTTTAGTTCATTTAGAAATTGCAGGATATTCTAAATTATATTTTGTTTTACATATTAACATTAATCCAAAAGGTGTTCTGTTTATAACAAAATAACCCATGCTTCATTTTTTATAAACACTAGTTACTCCTTTCTACTTCTTGCTGCACGGTGATAATTGAATTTTTTAGATGTGGTGGGGTTTTATAAAGAGTCTATTATGATGACTTAAAAACATTTAAATGATTATAAAATACTTAAGTTTAAATGAGTGAGAAAATGTATTCATTTTTAAATGAATTGAAATAGAGAATTTTATTTTTTGAAAATCAATATATATATTTATAGTTAATTTGAATACATGAAACATTTAATAAATATATTTTTATTGTTTAGTCAGAGAATCATTTTTTCAAATATAAGTTAAACTTAATTAAAAATGTTTTGTGCAAGTAATTAAAGATGCTTATCTTTCATTTGAATAGTATAGAAATAGGGAGTTTTGCAAGAAAATATCTTTTATAATAGAGTAATCATTAAAAAAAATCATCTGTTAAGTTTAAACATTAATTTAAAACCTAGTTTAAGTATGCTAGATTTTTTGAAAAAAATTTATTTGCCAAATAAAAGGTAATTGTAATTTTCTTTAATTTATGTTATTGAATATTTAACAAATTCAACGACTTTTTTCTATTCTGCAAAATTGAAATTCCAAGAACTGTAGATTTCCAATTTATCTAGATTTATTTTTTTGTTTGGCGATTAATTAAGTTCTAAAGTCTAACTTCTTTCAACATTTTTTTTAAAGGCAGATATGCTACTTTGGTGATATTAAAGTCACATGAAATATCTAAATAAGTATACTCATTCGAAAAGTATATAGCAGTGGGTGTTGGCATTGAATAAGGGGGGGAAATCCCCTAAATTTCTTTCACTGAATTGTTCAAGTTTGCATTAAATCCATTTGTAGAGAAATTTGAAAGAATTAGAAGTCTATTTGCTTAGAAATGGGCAGTGCTGCAAATATATTTTTCTAGAGATGGTTAAAAGATATTTTATCCATGCTAGTTGCCTAAAATTATAGTCTAAAATCTTCAATTTAAAATTCACACACACACACACATATATTTGCATCCTAAGCATGTTAAATAGTAAGCATCTGATTTAAATTCCTAGTTATATTATCATCAGAAAAATTAGGCAAACGATTGAAGTGATAATTCAACAGATAAAAGAATCGTATCCTCCTTTCTTCATTTACAAAAGGATCTTACGTCAGAATCATATTCACATCAATCAGTCAATTACACATTGTTGGATTTACGAAAAGTCCGTTTGATAATGCTCATCCGAAAATTAATATCAGATAAAACGTACAATAAGAATTATTCACCCCATTCATCGTTTTTATGTCCAATAATTCATAATGATTTATCTTTCATGAACATTTTTATTTGAATAATATTTTTAAAAATTTAAAAAAAAACAGGACTAGATTGAGGAATTAAAATGAATTTACTTGCAAAAATTCTCATTTGCAATTCATATAGCATATTATTTTTCTCAAAGCAACAAGAGTCGAACCCAAAATTTATAAGCACTTAGTAAGAGAGATGGTTAAGAAGTTTAAAGGATGAATGTGAATTTTGGATAGGGGGAGGGAGGAGTCAGCGCTCCACATCTGCCCTGCTTTTGCTGCTTATGCTTGCAGTTTGATAATTTTTAAATTTTTCAGAGGGAGAAAAAATTCTTCCTTCAAATCAGTCAATCAATCGTGTGAGCTGTGGACTCTCATGGGCTCCTCACGAAATCGGCCTGATATATTTTAATTTGTTTATTGCTCATTTCCTATTTTACTTTCCCCCTGCTTCTATTTTTGGTGATCAGACACTCATAATGAGAAAGTGAGCAAACTGCATCGAAGTTTCAAGGTGAAAAAGTAAGAAAATTCATTAAGGAATAATAATAATAATAATCATTTTTAAAAATATTTTAGGGGATGCTTCAACTCTGCTACCATAATAGACAAGCCTCAACTTTTAAAAATGCTACTTAGACTTGCTTCTCTCAAATTTTTATTTTTAATTAAAATTTACTTACTTGCCTGGTCCAAGAATTTCTTTTACGTATTCCGGAATGATTGAATGGCAATGAAATCTTGAGAATGGCTTGCTGGCTGAGGTGGCCTCTTCTTCATTAGGTAAGCTCCTTCTGAAATAACACTCGGGTAGCTATATAATAATAAGATGATAAACTTCCACGTTTTAATCTTCTATTTGATCAAAATGTAAATAAACATATATATTTTAGCAAAACTCAGTTATCAAGTAGGTTGGAACCGTAATCACCTCAGATAACTGAAAATTCAGTTAATAAACTTTCGTTTATATTCATGAAATATTTTTTTCGGTAATGTTGTAAAGAATTATTCATTTAAAACTATGAACCTGCATGTTTTATCATGTATATTCAATTTATCAAACTTTAATTAACGATTAAACTTTTTTATGCATTTCTTAAAAGATCACTTTTGAAAAAAGTTTACCCCTTTTTTGGTATATGTGTGAGATATAAAACATGTAAATTAATCAATGCGTTTATAACGTTATTTTATCAATAAAATAAACGAACAGCTATTTAATTTACTTTAAAAAGCAAGTTTTAAATTTAAAAAAAGCGTCGCTTTCACAAAAAGAATTCTTAATTTAACTGCAATACTATCAGAGTAAAATTACATTTTAAAAACAATAATTTGCGTTCTGATAAATCAGAATCCACAAACAAAAAATCTAATGGGCAAAACAAGTTTGTTCTTCTAACTTGAACTAACTAAATACAAATATGAAACCTTAGACTATTGAAATGCGAATTTTTAAATGCCTCCTTTTAATCATCTCTAGCTGAATAGTTTTTTTAGAAAAGCATAAAGTATAGTTGAAATTTTCACGAATATATTTAAATATAAAGCTGCATTTCTGTCAGAAGAATACATTTTATTAAAGAAAGAGTTATAGCAAAGCTGATAAGAATAGTTTCTTTTTATTGATTCCTTCATTTTAAAAGTTTCATGGTTTTAATTTAAACTATAGTATTTCGAGGTTAATTAACCGAACATAAAAATGTATGTAGAATACTGCCTTTGCAAAATTATTTTTACTTTTACATAAATAATCAACGATAAATTTTTCTTTTCTTTGACTGTTATGAGTATGAGCGAGCAGGTTATGAAATCTAATTTAAGTATTTCGAAAAAATAAAATAAGATTGACAACAAAGCAATTCTATTAACTGCTGAATAAAAAAGAATTCGAATTTTTGATAAAATTTGAAAACTATTGAAATGAAAATAATCAAAAAATTTATTTTCAGAATGGCTTCAAGCCTTAATGGATGGAAGAAAGGAAGAAAATGAAATAAAGTCTTCATAGATTGTCAATTGACAAGTTAATAGCTCATATATAGGGCTTGTATGAAACAAAAAACAAGTGCTTTATAAAAATGAAACAGAAAAATCGATAGAATACTTAAATTATCGATCCGTAATCGATAAAATAAACTGCAATTTCTGACTCCTTTATTTTAAATATTATGCTAACTTTGATAAGTACTTTTATGTCTTTATATATACTTAAATAATGATAAATGGAGCATAGTAAAAGATTATTGATGGCTTATCACAAAGCACATTAAAGCCCATGCCGTTATTTTTGTTTTTATTCACTTCAAACCGCAATGGCAACGATCAGCAATGCGGCTTTTTCGCTTGCTGACACTGCCCTCAAGGCAGTATTCACTGAATACCTGCGCAGAATGAAGAAACGGTCATCGAACTCCAACCTTGAGAATTTTTTAAAACCTCTTGGCTACAATAATGAGCAATTTATCGGCTTAATTAATATATAGAAAGCTGTGAAAATTTAAAATAATTATAAATAAATTTAAAAGTTCAGTTTTTTTAAATTCCATTAAATTGTTGCAAAGTTTTTTGTAGTATTATTTGAAGCAAGATCATGGGCGGGGCTTATTCAAAATCTGAGCATGCGCATTTATACAATATATACTGATCAAAAACCCTCGCGTCCCTTGCAGCGAGTTTTGAGGACCGGTAACTGTCATAACTGCAGACGAATAAGTCAATTGCTGTGAAGCATCTAAGTAATAGACGCTACCGTTGGGTTTAACTGTGTAGATTGGAATCTACATCTATTGTTTAAACCAAAATGAGTGACGATTCGGAAGTAAATACTGCTGAAAATAATGAAAATGAGGTAGATGCTGAAGCTGAAGAGGAAGAAGTAAAAGATGCTACTGAAGAAAATGGAGCTGAGGCCGAGGGCGAAGCCGAGCCTGAAGTAGAGAAAACTGACCAACCAAATGTTGCAGCTGGAGTTGGAACCAAAACTGAAGAAGATATCCGTTCTCAACGACGGCATTTTCCTGGTAAAACAACTAGTAATATCTTCGGTTAAGATAATTGAATAATAGCAATCTTCAAAAGAATCTCCCTTGTCTTCTGATTTATGTTTTAACTTGTGCCAAACATGACTCATTTGAGAATGGAATGGTTTATTTTTATGGGTTGCTGTCCAGCTAATTCCTGAGTATAAACTGCTTCTTATAGTTTTTTTTTTCTTAAGGAATTGTCATTTAAGTTGTTGAAGATCTGAAATATATATCATCTGTGAAATTTGTGCTGAAACTAATTGTAATCATCTGCATTGTTAACAAGTTACTTGGTTCGAATTCAGAATAAATTTTTTACCATTTAGTTGCCTAAATTTTACATGGTTTTTATTTCTCCTCCTGCATCATTTAGAATTGAGAATTGATATTTTATCAAAAACAATTTCTGTATAATAATACTGTCTAAAGTATTCAAATGCATAAATTCGTTTAGATTGATATACGATTAATCAAGAAATAAATTTAATCGGCTATTTATTATTGCAAGATAAAATATTTAATAATGTTGCTATTTTTTAAATTATATTGATTGAAATAGTTAAAGATTATTATATTGACATAATATTTTATTTATAACAATCTTGATTATCTTCAATAATCATTACAGCATCTAAAGAGCCACAAATATACTGGAAATTAAAAGAAGCATCAATAAAAGTATATCTTTCTTTTATGAATAAAAATAATTTATTTTTCTTTAGGATTTAATGTGGTTTTTATAATTAAATGATATTATTACTGGAATAAAAAATTGCTATCTAGATAATATATTATCTCCAATATGTAAGTCATAGTTATAATTGGATTTTGGAATTATGAATTACATAATTTGTTTAGTTATATCTTATGATCTTTAATAACTAATTGAAGTTTTACAACACTAAGATTTAAATTTTTTTATATTGAATCAGTTAAAATAGCAGTGAATATAAAATATAAGGAAATAAAGAAAGAATAAGAGAATATCATTTAAGTATATATATTATATAATCAAAACTATTTTTAACCAAATATTTGTAAGTTGCTATTTTATAGCCTTAAAATTTTTTTAAGCAGTTTATTATTTTTTTCCAAGTCGTTTGCCAGCTTAAAAAAATAACATTAGTATTATTCTTATATTAACAATTCCTATTTCAAAGAGCATACATACAGAAATATATTGAAGTTATTATTATTTTTGTTTTATTTTAGTATACAAAATACAATTCAAAATTGTTAGAAAATAGGATTTTATTTATTACTAAATATTATCTTTTAATTTCTTTGCATCATCAAAAGACACTTAGTACAAATTCAATGCATATTTAGAATAATAAGTTATAATTCAAGTATATTTTTATCTTATAAGTTATTTATTTTAAAAGATGAAAAGTTAGCAAGAATAAGACTGAAAATTATAATTTTTTTTTTAAAAAAGTGGTTTTTTTTTTGTTTAAATTTCAAATTTTATACTTGTTTACTGTTATAAAGAATTTCATCTGCAATTATAAAGAATTTCTCTTCTTTGCTATTTTCAAAGATGGAAGTAATACAAAAAGAAATTAATGCTTCTTTCATAGATATTCTGTGGATAAAAAATAGCATGTGTAATTTTACCTAAAGCTGTTTCAGTAAGTAATATATATGTGTGATGCATGTTGATGCCTATAGAATTACAGTTATTTTGAAATTTAATGATTCAAACTACATTAATGGGAAAATATTCAGTATAATATTTTCAGTTATGCTATTCAGTATAATATTTTATGCTAATTTCTATCATTTAAAGAATTCACATTTTAATATTTGCTTTCCATTTCAAAAGTTTTTAAATTAATTGGCATCTGTTATACATTAAAGATATAACTATTAAATTAATTAATTTACTACAGAATTCAGAATATAAATAAATCTATTAAAAAAGAAACAGACTTCCATTTAAGATGCTAAGTTTCTGTATATTTAAATTGTAGCATATTTTTACAACGCTCATTATTTTAATTTACATTTAGAATTGAATATTATTTTATTTTTTAAAAATTTTAAAAATTAATCACGATATTAAGCACTAAATTAAATATAAACTAATATCTTGTCAATAAAAAGTGATGCAAGTGTTTTGTTGTTAACAACAGTTCCAATTAACCATAAAAAGCTATAAGCAAATGCAGGACTAATAAATGTTAACATTATTATGTCAGTAAATTTTGAGATTATAGTAAGAGTTCCAAAATAACTAAAAATTTTCATTGGTAATATGAAATAATGATATAAAGTGTATTAACAACCAACATTTAAAGCTAAATTTTATTAAAATATACACTTAAATATTTATTGATTTACTGCATTTTCACTACTTTTTGATGTAATGATTTATTTAGTACTACCTTATGATAATGCTGCATCGACATTTCTTCCTGATACTGTTTATTTTGAGTCTTCTTTGATTTCAATTATAAATTCAAAAATTGGGTTGGGAGAAGATTATCTTTTAATCTCCTTAGTCATTTGAAAATTTCTTTTATTAAAAGATATTCACTGTTAAATTTATAAGAATTATACAGTTCTGATCAATATATATTACAAAACAACAACAAATGGGCTTAACATTGGAAAAGGAAAGATCTTAACATTTCATTATAAAATAATCTTCCAAGTCTATAATTGGTTTTTGCATTTAAATATTCTTTAACAAAGGAAACTATTTGACTTAAATCCAGTTCTAAATTCATCCAATACTACAAATATATACTAATGTTAAATCCTATTTTATAGAGCACTGTTTTATGTTTAAATTGCATTTAATTTTTGTTTTTCTTTTTACTGTGATTGTTTCAGATTGCTTACTTGATTTTAGTAACATCACAAACCTTTTAAAACAGTGCATAGACAAATAGCTAATAAAGCATCTCTCACCTTTTCATTTGATGTTATGAAGCTTAATTTCATTTCCCAAATTACTTGTATCTTTACTAGATCGCTAAAACATTTGGATTATGTTAACTTACATGCCACCTTCATATAAATTGAAACAGAAACAACAACAACAAAAAAAAAAAAAAACAACAACAACGAATTCAAGCTGTGTATCAAAAACTAAGACTGTAAATTATGGAAGGTAAACAACTGTCTAAGATTACTTAATTCATAACTTATCGAGTTTTTATTTTCATACATAAAATTATTGGTTCTAAAAACTTTGTACATAAACATTACCATGCAATGAATTTAAAAAAAATTATATGCATGAAAATGTTTACATTTTGCTGCAATCTTTTCCAGTTAATAAACAGAAAATTTATCAATTAATCAATTCATTCATTACTCTAAGAAGTCAATTAAATATAGCATCATTTGGGTAATCCTTTTGCCTTCATTTGACATTTTTTTACAGCTGTCTCCGAATAAAGTACTTTTATTGTTTATTTTAATTAAAAATGATTTTGGGAGAAAAGTTAGACCCTTATTCATGTTTTCACCTTATTATTTCAACTAAGTGCATCTGATATAAGAATTTTCCTGCACTGCTATCTCTAGAACTTTCATTCAAGTCCAAATTTTATTATTTTCCTTGCTATATCAGGTAATGATATATATATTTCTTTATTTAGAAAGAATTTTTTCCTTAAATTAATCTTTCGTTAATTTTTTCAATTTATATAAATTAAAAGGCAATTTTTGAGCATTTCATTATTCAAAAATAAAAAAAAATATGAATCATTAATCAGTTATTTTAAAGATACAATGCATCCAGTTTTTAGAAATGTTTCCTAATTTTAATGGTATTATTCCTTACTTTTAATATGGATACAATTTAGATACGGATTCAAAGGTTTTTATGTTTATTACTATTAATGGGAAAATACTTACCAAAATTGTACAAAATAAATAAAGAAAGAACAATCACTTTAGAAAAAAGGCTTATACAATTATACTAAAAGCTAATGACTGATATTGGTTCTGGCATTTTATTTAAAAATTATTAGGGAACTTGTAAATCATCATTAACTTGCTCCTATCTTTTGCATTTCCTATTGGACTAAAAAGACTAGGAATTCATTTCATGGGGATTTTTATGTTTTGCTTACTTATTATCTCAGGGACAAAAACAAATGGTATTAATATGTTAACATTTAGATTCGACCTGATATTTACTTATTATTTCAGTGACAAAAACAAATGGTATTAATATGTTAACATTTAAACTTGTCCTGATATTTTACTTAACATATTTTCATAATTGCCATAATTTATTCATTTGAAAGAAATATATATTTAAGTGATGATACAAATACATTCAGATATGTTCACTTGAGAATGTCAGTAAAACAATTTTGCTGAGTCACAGAAATCTGTATTTAATTTCAATAGTAAAATTAATTTATGAATTTGGATTGCTCCAAAATTTCAGAAGTTTTATGAAACCTATTTTTTTACACTTCATGATTGTAAAGTAAATAGAAATTATTGGAATTATTTCATAAAGCTTATTACAGAAATTTTAAATATATCTAAGAAGCAAACTGAAAATTTCCTGAACATACCTAATAGCTGAACAAAAAAGATCTTCCCTAGATGAAAAATTTGAAATTTATAAAGACCAATATATATAATTTTTGTAGAAATTTGATAGAATTGCTGATATTTTTCTTAATACAAAATGTAACAAAAGTTTTAAAGAATTATTTAGCTTATTACTATTGACAGAAATGTATTGAATTTTGGTTATAGGGAATGGATTTACTTCCACTTCATTCTTGGCCAAATTATTAAAATAATTTAGATTTTCTACACACACACAAAATTTAATAAAATGCACACAATATTTTTTCAAAAATGTATTTATAATTCAATCATTTCTGAATTTTAAATTCCTGTTCATTTAAAATTACGAATCAGTGCATATTACTAGTAGATACAATTGTAAGAATGGCAGGAATAGAAGTGGTATTGCTAATAATTGTATTTTCAAACTTCATTTCATTTTTATACTTCTCCCACAGAGTTTCATAAGTTCTTGTAGATCTTGATTCATAATGAACCATTTTCAATTATTTCAATTTCATACAAAAATAAACAAAATTTTTGATATATAAAATGGGAAATCATATTTATGATATCAAATAATTTTTTTATTTACATATTTTCAGAGCAGAAATTATGAACATTTTGAGGAAGAACAATTTAATAACAGGAAAATCTGTTAATACTTCTTGAAATTATTCTTATTTTATTTGTCTGTTAAAAAATGATACTGATTTTAAAAAGAACAGGGATATATTTCTAACTATTTTCTGAGCCAATAAGCTTTTTAATCAAAGTAGATTCAAAAGATAAAGTAATTGTTTGTAAAAATTTATTTCCAAATTATATTACAACTTTTTATTAGTTTAAGAAATGAATTTGAATTGGACTCATCTTTAATGTGCTATACAACTCTGCTTATTTGGTTTAATATAAGATAAATATGTAAAAAAAGTAATAATTTAAATATTGACAATTTTTTCAATTGAAAAATTTCTAAATTTGTGATGAAACCTAAATGCATATCATTGATATATTAAACAAAGTAAATTTTACAAATGTGATTATGGCTATAGTTATATATCTATCATTTATAAAAATTTTTAAACTGTAGTAATTTTTTTATATTCAGCTCTATTCTCTTATTTTTTTATAGACAAAATCCATTATCTCGATCAAATTCTATTTATTTCTTTATTTTTAAACATTAAAAAATAGCACTGCAAAAATAAGAAATTAAAATTTACAAAATATATAAACTCATCTGGTTTCATGATCAGTCTGATTTTTAAGCGTTGAATTAAACACTGAAGTTTATAGATTAATACAAACTGCATTTAAATGGAACTTGAAATAAATTGGAATTTTGCTTATAATATTATTTTCTATATTTTACTTCGACTGTATTTAAACACTAAAATTCTTAAAGAAATTATATTCAGTGAAATTTTAAATATTAATTTAGAAAATTCTCTGTTTGATATTCATAGTTTACCACCATTAATGTTCATCATTTTATATAATTTTTTTATACTTTACCTGTAGAAATATACTTATTAACAAAAGAAAGCTTATTATTAAGAAAAATAATTTTAATATTTGTATTTGATATCATATACAAGAAGCAGTATGACTAAATTTTTTTGCATCTACTTTTAAGAAGTCCTCTGAAATCATCTGATTATTGATTGTTGCACAAAATTGTTCCATTTCAAGCTAACAAAAAAATTAATAGCAATTCATGTTTATTATTCCTATTTTAAAAACTTTATACATAAATTCTAAAATAAGACCCAATGATATTGATTGCTTTGAAGAAAATAATTAACATTTTTTTAATAAATATAATTAAAATAAGATTGTGTTTCATGGATTTCAAATAATGTGAAAATAGTAATTACATATTTAATTAAAATAATAATTAATGTTTTATTATTCGTTTGAAGTTTTCTTTTGTTCATAATTTGATAATGTAAACTATTTTACCAGGGTGCAATTGAAGGATTTTGATGTTTAATAGTTATTTTGCATTTGCCGTTTTAGCTCAGATATTCCTTTAAATCTCAAAAAACAGAGCTTATGGTTTTTGGTTACAAAAATTTTAATATATAATATTTTGTTTTGAGTTATTTGTATTTTAATTTTGTTCAGTGGTTTTTATAATGAATATATTGGTATATATAATATAAAAAATATCAAAAATGATTGATAGGTTTAAAAATGCTAAATATTTTGCATCTTTGAACTTAAAATAGAGACTCCACACAGACACTTTTTTTCTACACCTATGTATGCTTATGTCATGACTACAAGAGACTGAGGGTCTTTCTTCTTATTATTTCATCTTAGTTTTCTTATAGATCAAATATTATAAAAAGTTAATAAGAATAGATACATTCATTTAAAACTCTTATGAATTAATTCAATTTATTTATTTATTCTTAAGAGCTTTAAAAAAAGATTGTGTTGAAGGCTATAAAATCTGATGGAATAGATATTGTAGTTCCTATTAGGATCGACTTAGAAAATAAATGTAGGCAGTTTTGTTGATTGATGACAACGCAGAAGAAACAAACAATAACATATATTTAAACCAAAACAGCACAACACAAAACATTCAACGCCTCATCTTCGCCATATTTTCAAAAATCTCCATCACTTCTTGTTGCCACTTCCTAAAAAAGAAACTTACCTCTCACGGAGTTTGATCGTGACGCAACATATATCTTGGATTTCAATTTTCTGCTATGCATTCCAACATTTTTAATAAGAATTTTATCAGTATCATAATACTTAACTATAGTGGAATTTACATATATCATCTGAATTCATGCAATATCTTTGGAGATCAGATAAGTAGAATAGTATGATATGTATATAAGTAAAATAGTATGATATGTGCTCAGAAATTGTATGATATGTCTATTTTTTTAAGTGCTGAAATGTCAGACAATGGAAGTATCTCTGTGCATGTGTAATTATAGCATCTTGAGTCAGAACCTTTGATATTTTGTTGGACCTTCAACTCTGAATTTAATGCACAAGAAAAGAGAAAAAACCAACTAAAAAAAAGAAAAAAGAATATCAATTTTTTAATAATTGCCCAGGTAGCACAGCATGTTGCACAATATTGCATGATATTGTGAGATATTATATAATATCAATATTTCACAATATAAAACAATATTGCGAATATTGATCAATATCATACAATATTGTACAATATTTGTGGGCTACTGGGGTGGATAAAGTATAATTTATGAATTGAAGTAGCATTATATTATTATTATTTTCTCCCTGCCATATTCTTAAGAACTGACTTAAACTAATATTCTGTTCCTTTGGTATCTCTTGACTCTAGAGATACCACAACTACATTACTAAAAATGAACTGACAATACTTTATTTATTATAATAAAATGACAGTTTTAAATAATTGAAGAGTCTTTCAGAGGTAACTGAATCGTTTCTACAGAAACGAAGAATGTTGCCTTTAGGTAAAATCAAAATACACAATAAAAATATCAGTTTATATTGTGCTTTAATATATTATACATATGAACTCAATCCACTAACTAAAAACCACTTTTCTCAGATTCCACCAATCTCAAAAATATTCTTTATTAGGCCATTTTCATTTAAATTTACAATAAAACAAAACAAATCCAAGCATTATTGTGTGCTAATTATGCAGGGAAAACTTCACTTAATAAAGCTTTTTATAAATATACCTGTGTTTGTACAATTATCATAAAATTATTTTCGTTGCAAAGTGTGCATAAAATTAGCTGACATTTCATACTTAAGTTTTATGAATATTTTCTTCAAGACCAAATTGATAGAATCTTGCAAACCAATGAATAATTTTAATTTATTCTATTTATATTAATAATTTTAAATGTTTCTAATTTGGCTGAAAAGTTAATAAAATGAGAAATAATTATTCATATTCTCAGAGTAAGAATAAGGATACACGTTTATTAACTATAAATTATAGATTGAATAATAAGAATTAATTGAAAACATTTACTTTTAAATGTTTAATGCAAGGATTTTAAGTCAAAACCATACAACGCGTGAAATATTTTAAAAAAAATGATTTAAAAAATTACAAATCGCTTACATCATATGATAGGTCGAACTATGAGGTTCTAAAGGCAAGCATCGGACATTTATATTGGAAAATGATTTGGAGGTTGTCTGTCTTTTTCAACCGAAACAAACGATGTATCTAACACTTGAACAGGTAGCACATCCTGTAGCATAATATTGTGTGATATCTTATGATATTAAACAATATTTCACAATATTAAACAATATTACGAATATTGATCAATATTTGTGTGCCACTAGGGAAATCTGTCTCTAACAGTTGAAGAGTTTTTCGTTTATATTTGCAAACGGATACGTGGCACGAATCACTTTGCCGCCGTTTAACAGTCATTTTATATTTTACTTTCTTATTTAGATATCTACAATTTTAATTTTTAATTATTAAATTTCGTCAGTGAGATATCTATGTATAATTATTTAAAAATCCTAAATAGTTATAAAAAAGTATTGAAAAATAAAGACAACTTATTAGAGGGACGTTTCCCATCATCCGAAAAGAGCGCCGTAACGGCGCTGCTTTTTTCAATTCCTATATTAGTTTACCCCTACACCCCATTATATCTTGCTCAAACTTTCAATGGTTAGAAAAATAAATTTTTAAAAAACTTGTAGGGTGGCACTTGATGTTAATACATTTTTTTTAAAATATTGATTAATTAAAAATAAAATTAAGGCAGTTTAAAATTTTTATATGTGAACATTTCAGTTTATAATCATCAGATGGCGCCACTGAATTCTACGCAATTTTTTTCAAATTCCTACTATTAATTTAAACGCTCCCTATATAGTTTAAATTTCAAGTTACATATATATTTTAAAATATATAGTTTAAATTTCCAATAGTTAATAAAATACTTTTCATTCATCCACTCAAGTTCAAATACCTAAACTTGTAATGGATACACTTGTATGTAAATACATAAATATGTAATTTTTTAAACTTGTAAAGGATCACACTTGATATGAATAAAGTTTTTCAAATATTAATTCATTAATTAAATTAAATTAATTTTTAATATTTTAAATAGAGTTTTAGCAGTTTGTAATGAAAATTGAAATCAACAGGTAGTAACCTAATCGGTAAAAGGCGAGGATTAGAGAATTTTTCACGTGAAGGTGAAGAATGCGAGTTCATTTCTTGCGAAACTCAATAATTTTTTGATAAATAATTTATATGAATTGTAATTATTTAATAAAAAGTAACTGAAATAAAAGTTTTCTTTTTTGACCTAAGTAGGAATTTACTTAATTTTTTTAAAATATTATTTGTTTTCCTTATAGTCTAAGTAAAGTTGTTTTCAGTCATTGATAGTGTTATTTGCAGAGATAAAATTATATATAAAAGGCAATTTTACATTTAAGATAGATAACGCCCCATTAAGTCAGTAGAGGGTGATTATGATGAAATCAAAACATTGATCACGAATAATCAATGTCAGGTAGTAGATTCAAATTATCGAATACGACCATGAAGGACGGACAGACATTTCATTTCTGAGAGGAACGGTCGTCAGATGGTAGTCAATAAAACTGCTTACTCTTAATATGAATGTTGTGGGCTTTTACAATTATTTTTATGTCCCCCCCCCTTACAATCGTATTTGTGTACCACAAGGTATAACAACCTTTTCGATTAGAAATTGTGCAATTAGTTTATCCACATTATCTATTATCATTTGAGATGAGATATTCATCATATGAGATGAAAGAGCTTTTAAAGTAATAAGAGAGTAGATGAACGAAAAATATGAAAATAATTCAATGAAAATAATAAAAAAATTAAAATTGAAATCTTTTTTTTGCATATTTCAATGTATCATGCTAGAACATAATTTCTTGAATGGCCGATCATTGATAACGTTTTACTTAATTAAATAATCTAATCTACTTTTAAAAGGATGTTTATTAATGTTTGAAGCAAACATCTCAACAAAAAGTGGCAGAATAAACTATTTTAAAAAAATATTTATATCCAAGTATGAAGAAAGCTTTCATAAAGTTAAAAAAGGTGAAAAAATCATCTCAACAAAAAATGGCAAATTGCAGATTAAGAAGATCTTTATTTCAAAATTGCAGCCATTTACCCATATTTTTGAGACTTCTAAGGCCTATTTTTGAGGTGGTTGAAATTTAAAATTTCAGTTCTTTGCCCATGCATTTTTATTGACGCCAAAAACCTCACCCCATTGAACCCTCATTGATACACATGCTCGTGCAAGTTAAGTTATATATTTATTTATTTTAATTGTTTCATTTAATTAGTCCCTTTAGTATTGCAAACGATCCAAAAAAACTTTGTCCTGCATTTATTGTTTAAAAAATATCGCATTTAATATTTATTTTATATGATATAATCACGTGCTCAAAATTATAGTTTTCTAGGTTTTATTTGCTGTAATTATTAACATTTTTTTAAAAATCAGAACTTTTGTAACAGGTTATTAAAAGCTGAATTCTTTTAGATGCTTGAGCAGATAATAAAAATTCAATTCATTTCACACGCATTTTTGTTGACGTCAAAAATCTCATCCCCAAAGCAACATCATGTTCATCATAATAAACACATAAACCATAAACAAACAAAAGAATTATGTCAATAAAATCATTACAAACAAAAAAATTATCAAAATTATATATTAAAAATTTATATCAAAGTGTAGTCATTTTTTATTTTGAATTTATTAATAAAATTGTAGAGTTATTTAATAATCTCACAGAATTTTTACTTAAAACAAACTTCTATCAGTAGTCTTAATGAATTTTAACTCAGACCATTTCTTTACAAGATCAAGAATGATATGTACTGTTTCTATTTTCTTTAAAAAAATAAACTAATATCTACTTTCATTATGTTTATTAGAATGATAACAATTTTGATAGTTGAAACGTTTAGGAATTTAATTACTGTATTTGAAATATCTTAGAAAGTTAAGCATTATTATTTTCTCGTATATGAAATCTGACAAATTTTTTTTTATCATCAAAATATTTAAATTTGAGATTTTTTTAAAGATTTTCTTGTAGTCGGTAAACATATTTTGAAAATTTAATTTGTCAGTGAACAAAATTACTCAAAAACTAGAAGAATAAAATTTGGTAAGTGATTTTAATATTAAATTTGAAGACAGCTGCCAATTTTAAACGAAATGAATTTACAGGAAAGTGATCGGACTGTCCATAAGCAAATGAACATAACTAGAATATATGAGTAACGGGAATAAAATTTGGGGCATATATTTAATATATAAGTGTAGATTTTTATAAAATCTGAACCACATCCACCGAAAGATTTGACCATCTGTCGATCTGTTTTTTCGAATGCATGTAACTGCGATAACACAAAAATGCGACAACTTAGATAAATAAAATTTGATATGCTATATTATCACTAAAATTATTGTTCAATGCCAAATTTTGTTTTGAATCAGTCTATAAAATGGCGTCCAAAGTATATATTTGGCTTTATTTATTATATAACAAAGGTCAAAACTTTTGTGTGCGAATCAGTGAAACTAAACATCTGAGCATTGACCTTGCCCAGAATCCAGAGTTTTTATATCAAAGTCAAATTATATCAATGTATTAAATTACCTTTATTATAATTTCAGCAAGAAAATATTGGTGAGGCCATTTATACTCGATTACAGAATTTGAAAGTCTTTGTATTTCAACGTGCAAACATTTTTATTTCCCTGCCAAAATTTGTGGAATATAATTCTACATAGATTTTTCTGATAATATTTTCGAATAGTTATTTCTTTTTGATGGAAATGGCAAGAATAAAAATAAAAATACCAAAATTCTAGAATAAATTTATTGAAACTATTCTATATAGTCTAATTATTCTCTTGATATATTGTTGATGCATTTAGTATACAGAATGTAATCAAAATTTTAAGAGAGTATCCTTAATCATGTTTCTATAGAGCATGAAAACAATTTGCATTGTTTCACTGATTGGGTATATCTAAGAATGGACTTTATGGATTGAAAAATTATGGAAGTTTTTCTCTTATGATACTGTTACAATTTTAGCGTAGCGGGTTCGGATTGAATGGACTTTACTTGAAGACAGCACAAGCAAATTTATTTACAGCTATTTACAGGATGACTTGATTAAGGGAAACTTCAGATAAAATCAATCCAGCAGTCAAGAGTCACTAAAAGCGTAAATACAAGCCTTGCGGGCAATATACACAGACTGCTGAACATATATCGTATAGCAGAGCAAACAATAACAATCTCTGTTACAATAACAAACAAACTCTGTTACAAATATACAACGTAAACAGAGCTCACTAATAACAAGCTAGAAAGTAATCAGCTCGTACAACGAGTCGTTACTCTTTCCAGAGCAACTCTCTAAATGCGGCAAACCTTACCCTATATAGCCGAGCGAGAGAGCGTCAAGAAGCAACGTGGAGCTTCAAAAACATTTTGAACGATCTAGCGGCTACCAGAATATTCTTTTCGCCAAATTAATTTTGGCTGGTGCCAATTTCTTTGTCAACCGTCGCCAACGTTCTCTATTTCGGCACCCTTTCACGGCGCTCTGCAGCTTGTAACAATACCTTTATCATAGGAAAAAAACGATGATTCACTTGGTCCTATTAGCACAAAATGTCTAACAATATTGTTACAATCATATCTGAACTATATATATGCATTCAGAGTATCATATAGCATTTATGAGATATCGTGTAAAATAATATGTTAATAGAGGACCGTTCAATTAGAATAATTTGAATTATTCTACAAGAGCATGAATCATTTTCTAATACTTCATTTTGTTTAATAAATTTTATTGTTAATGCAAAAAAAAAAAAAAATCGAACAAAGCGATATATGAACAAGCTTTCCATTAAAAATTGTAAACAATATTTGATCATAAACAATATTGAATTATTTGAATAGTAATTTATATTTCTTAAACTATACATCCACTTGTCTTAAATTATCGGTATGTTTTAAATGTATCCGAATGAAAGGATTTTTTTTTCTTTAAATCGTTTCAGATGAAAAAAATGTATGAAAGAAAAAGTCGACTTCGAAAAAATAATTGTTTCTTTCTCAGCTTGCCAAAAAACGTGGTGAAAATGTGACTAATGCTTAATTACTGTTTACATCGTTGTCATGGCAATGAGGAATTGGTTTCATTTCCGTTCATATTCGTTTTCTATGTTTCTTTGTCACAAAAACAGTGTCGAAACTGTCTATGAAATGCAAATGGAGGCCGTATACTGGGAGCTGATCACCGAAATTGTACATTTAATTTAATATGAGACAGTATATATAAATAGGTTCTTTTCTGTGCATTGTAACCATGATATTCGTTATACCAACATAATATTTTAATTATCACAAATAGTTAATAGCATATATATATATATATATATATATATATATATAATAAGCTTTTTAATACAGTTAGATTATTCCATTTTTAGGTCAAAAAATTTAACTATAAAACTGATAATTTTATGTTTTAAAAATTATAGTAAAAATGTTAGATACACTGTATAAAAATATAGCTATTTAAATTAAAAGAATATAAAAACTGATATTCCTTTAAATATATTTATTGATTGAATTACTCTACATTTTAATATTTTAGCCCTTTTTATTTACAGATTTAGAATGGAATATTAATATAATACTAACGAATTAAAAATAATCCTCAATATTTAAATTTTTGAGCATAATTGATCAAAAAAATATGGAAGCATTCATTTTCAAAGAGAGTTAGTTGTTTGATTGTCTCCAAGTCTAATTGATAAATGACAATATTTATTTCAATAAGTTTTAAGGCTGTAGAAAAAGTTTCATGAAATTGAAAATTAGCATCGATAAAAGACAATTTTGATTCACAATACATTGAAAATCAGTGTTTAAAATGAAATTACCCTGTATTCCGTCATATACTTATAATTATTAAAGAATATTATTCAAATCTTTTAATATATTAATAGATATTTCACAATTTTTACCACAATCTCATCATTTAGAATAATTTTTTCCCCCACAATAGCAGCTTCAATGCTTAAAAATTTTTTGCTTCTAATTCATGATATCAGTTTGAAGTCCATATATTTTTATAAAATATTTACTATTAATTCTCAAAAAGTTATATTGTAGATATAAGATTTGATTGAAATCTGCCAAATGTTATGCAGCTGAAATTTAAATCTATGTATAGTTTTAACTCATAGATTTATAATTGCAAAAACAATAAAATCATTAAATTTTAGCTTTTTAAGAAACATCATAAATAAAAGCATCATCACTTACTAAAAGATTCTTATTTTTTCATTGTAAAGAAAAGACATTGAAGGAAATTATTTATACCAAAAATATTAATATCAAAATATCATAATTATTAAATTTTTCAGATTAATCATCTGTATAGCCTTTTTTTATTAATTCCGAATATCTTTTGGCAGATGTGGATTGCCCTAGACCCGAGCTTGCAACGTTATTGTTTGCAGCCGAGTAACAAAACCATAATACAAAAGTAATTACTTGTGTACCGTAGATGTTATATGGCTTATGAAGCTTTCAGCACATACTTTCCCACCAGTGAGTCGGTGGTTAGAAGAATGGTATATTTGAGCCAGCTTATGGCGTGTGTATGAGTTGGTGGTGATGTTGGCTGTTGTTTCTAATGCGCCAGACGACTTTTGTTGTCAATAGAGGGTGCCACACCAGCTGTAAGAAGGTTGCTTTTTCTAGGTCGTGGGTCACCATTTTGGCAGATTTGGATTGGCGTAGGGACCGAACTTGCAACGTTATTGTTTGTAGCCGAGTAACATACCCATATACAAAAGTAATTACATGTGTATCATAGATGCTATCTGACTTACGAAGTTTTCACCACAATCTTTAAAGATAATAAGCTATTTTAAACCTATTTCTGAATGTATTCATCTTTATAAATATGAGCATAAACCATCAGTTTTTTTTCTAGGTTATTCTAGGTTATTCTATAAATAAATTGCAACTAATTTAAAAATCCATTTTTTATTCAGATTTCTGATAGATATTTATTTAATAAACTTTTCTGAAAAAATAAATAAGTAATTTGTCCAAAAATTTCTTTTAGAAATCTATTTCCCTTTTTTGTGCTGCATTTAAAAGCTTTATTTTCACCTATCAAATAATTATTTCATTCATATATGATTACTGAATCATTTAAAAAATATATTGTATTGATAATATATTATGTATATATACTATTTATATATGAACTGAATATTATTTAAATAATTAAAAAAACATTTATTTTAAGCAGCACATTTTATGCTTTGAATTATATGCTGCGAAATATGGATAATTGCTAAAAATTATTGCACTTGATTATTTACCTAAGCAGAATGTATGCCAAATTAAGAATATCCCTTCTTTTAAAGTCTTGGTCAATAAAAAAAATCTGTAATTATAAAGAAGTAATTTTCCTATTTTGCTTCAATTTTTTTTAATAATCATAAATCCTACCAATTCTTTAATTACTTTGCAATAAACCCTTAATTCAGTCTGTATTTCATTATTTGTGACTTTGAAATGTTTCTTATTATATTGAATAAATTATTTACATCAGTCTCAAAACTAATTAAACATTTATAATGCATGTTCTTTTTAATTAAGAGAGATTATGAAAAGAATTGAATACTTATTGAAGATACTTTCATCAGGATTACGTCATCATTATATAATTTGATTTAGCCTACATTGTGACTATCTAGAATTTTTATTCAATATAAATTTTATTATTTTTCATTGATAAAAAAATACTTGCTTGTAAGATAATTTGTTTATCGTTTTGTTAGTTTTTTTGTTGATTGATTATAAATTGCGTTTTATGGGGAATAAAGAATCTTATATCAATTCATTATCATTTAGGACACAATTTTACAAGGAATAGAGGCTGTTTAAAGCATTTTGAAAGATAAAAAAAAAGAATGGAACTACAGCAACAAATTATTTTAATGATAATATATGTACGGTTTTCAGAAATATTATTTGATCATTATAATATATTTCGTATGTTTTTCTTTTAAATAATCATGTACATACTGCAATTCTGTTGAGCCTTTTTTTAAATGTACCCTCTGTAAGCGGTAACAGTAACTAAATACTTATCAAGATTATGATAGCTTTTAGATCATGTATAGGCTGGGATGGCCTAGTTGGTAGAGCGTTGGGTTCGTCCTCCTTAGGTTACGAGTTCGAAACTCACCAGCCAAAAGATTCCCCGAGTGTGTGGCGGCTGGCGCTAGTAAAATCTGTCGTGGTCGCAAAATCCTCCATGTCAAGAGTAATACCACTGGGGGTACTGGGTCAGAGGTGATCGTTCTCTGTTCCAGGTTTAAATTACGATTTGAGATCAGTGAATAAATATGCATGAATGAAGTCCGCCCCCTAAAAAGGGTTGTGACGTGTGTGTAGCTAAGTCGTACTCTTGGGCCTAGATGGTAATACTTGTAAAACAAAGAGACGCCTTTCTTAGGCTTAAAATCTGCTGATCGTATCAGCGGCGGCTTGTCCACGACAAATGCCATTAGTCACAACAACATCACAGATCATGCATCACTTTTAGTAGATTTTTTTTATCTATCGTTAAAGCAATGAACTGATGGTCTAAAGGCTTATTAAAGAACAAGAACATCCCTAACTTATATCTATCTTTTGAATTTCTTATTTTCATAAATAGATCAAAATTTAATTTTAAGAAAATTAAAATATCGCTATTAATAATTTTTTTTAGAAATCATTTTGCATTTACATTAATATATCGAAATTTACATTGAATTGCATTCTTATATATTGAATATTTTTTGTAATTATTTAATCAGTCGTAAATGTAACAAATCTCAAACCAAGATAAATTACAAAAACATTGAATTTACACAGCAAGGAAGGAATAGTTGGAACTCTATTCAAGAATTGATAAAACCATTTCTAAAATTATAAGAAAATTCTTAAAAATATCATTTTTTCTACACATTGTCTTTTAATGGTGACAAAAATTATTACTTGCATATTACATGAATAAGAATTTCTGTTATACATAATCCAAACATTGTATATACAATAGGAAATTTTTAATAAGGCAGAGAATATAATTCATTATTGATTCATAATGTACTGTCCTTAATTTGGATAGATGGCGCTGTCCGCGCTCAACTAAAGAGCCGTCGCCATATTGTTATTGTAGAGGAAAAAGGCGTTAAACAAGTCTTGACACGCTTTTTGTAACAGAGCTGACTTCTAAATTGTCTAATACTTCTTAATTTTCTAAATTTTGTTAGCCATGTTAAACTTGTTCCCCCCTTTTGTTTCTAAATTCATTTTAAATGTTTTCTGTTGTGTGTGTACGTTTGTGTAGCCTGTTTTCTATTGTCGTCGGTCTAATACGTAAGTACCATTTATTCTATTTTATATAAGAGAAATCAATTTTTGTGTCAATCGAATTTAACTGAAAATTTTTTCAACATATTTTTAGATCTATTTATATACCCAAAGATATTTTAAAAAAAGATTTTCATTGTAAATTAAAATTATCGAACCGAAGGGAACATTTCATATACTTATTACAAGTCTTACAGAAGTAAGACAGTTAAAGTGAATTAATAAATATTTTGATACATCATTATATAATTTTTATAAAGAGAATGCTCACCATCTTTGTTCCCAAATATTCCCCATTCTTCTATGACGATATAACTGAAATAAAAAATGGATGAATTTTAGTAATTTTCAAAAATATTTTGTGGTACATTTAATATATAATTAATTACATTAATAATAACAAAGATTCCTCTATGAAAAAGCAATAAACGAACAAAATCTATAAATGAGATTGCTTTAATTATTATTCACCATTTATTTGCATTAATTTTGCATATTTATTTGGAATAAAAGACATTTTTTGAAATATATTAATTATTAAATTAAGTTATTTCACTATATCTCTGCGATTATTTATAAATGTTTGCTTAAAATGATAAACATCTTAGTCATCTAATCTTAATTCAATAACAGCACATTATAAAATTTAGAACTCAAAAATACAAATATATAACTGTAAAAATACAGGAAATATAAAGCATATAAATCAGTAAAAAATTTCAACTATAATTTGTGTTTCACTTTCCACATAAAGTTTATTAGTGGAATTTTTGTTCACATAGCAACTTTTTTTAAAAAAACTGTTTAGGTACCAAAATAAATGTAATAAATAAGTAGATATGTTTTAACACACACACACACACACACACACACACACACACACACACACACACA
>JAOUZG010017227.1:1408697-1432891 GCA_026289955.1 Argiope argentata | reverse complement strand
TTAATCACTATAAATCATCATATGAGCAATCACTATAAATCATCGTATGAGCAATCACTATAAATCATCGTATGAGCAATCATTATAAATTATCTTCTGAGAAATCACTATAAATCATCATATGAACAAGAAGGGTCAGATCATCATATGAGCAATCACTATAAATCATCATATGAACAAGAAGGGTCAGATCATCCTGTGAGCAATCACTATAAATCATCATATGAACAAGAAGGGCCAGATGCTTGTATAAACAATTGTCAAGGTTTCTGTAATTTAAAGGTGCCCAAGGCTCAATTTTCATTTATTATAAGTTTAAATAGAGAACAGGAAATATTTTTAGACATATTTTTTTCAAAATCATTGAATTAAAACTAAAGAGACATCCAAAAACTTAAAATTTATTTGACTGATATTTGTTACTTATTAAATAATTTTTTTCATTATGAATCAGAATTTATTATTTCCTAGGACACCCTTAAACATAAGATAAGATACCATCAAAACGATTTCTGAAATATTCCTTTACACTAATTAAGAAATATATTATAATATCACGTCATTCATAATGAATTAGTAATTTTTAAAGATAAAAACCACGTTCTTTTACAACTCAGAAACACATTGTAGTAGATTCTTCTAAATAAATGACAACATTTTTTAAAACGAAATATCCGATATTAGCTTTATACGCAAGATGATCGGAAAACAGATAAAGCATTTCCTTTGAAAAAATTGTCATTGGTTTACCGGTCATTACGCGTCGCAGGAAGAACTTCCGATTGGCCAATCCTCTCAACAATATCACGCCAAAATTTCACCAGACTTTTACTAAACTTTACACAGTAAGAATTTCCGTCACGTCATGCCCACCAAATTATCTTCTTTATATTTATTTGCATTCATTTTTTCAAGCAAATGTCTTTTGATATCGATGGAAACATGGCACCATTGTACGACATTGGACAGTGACGATAAATTTCATGTGTGCTGGAGGGTCGAGGAATTAAATGACGACCCTGAAATCGAATTTAAGGTGGAAGTACAGGCCCATGGATATGTTGCGCTTGGATTGTCTCCAAATGGAGGTATGGCATCGAGTGATATTGTGACTGGATGGATTAAGAATGGAAAAGTTTATTTTCAAGTATGTATTTTTTTATATAAAATATAAGCACTCTTAATGCAGAATATGTTTTTTTTACCAGTTGGTCTGATATAACTAATTTTCATATCATTAAGAAGTCCGTTATAATTAATTTTGTAAATGTAATAATGCAATGGAAACTCAAAAAAAAATCATTCAAATAAAGAAAAAAATATTATTTTGAAATTGTTTCAATATTTAATTTTCAATAATCCATGGACAATAATATGAATATATGTTTGTATGCTTCTTGCAATATTTTATGGATTTTAGCCGATCTTGATAAAATATCACATTTTTCAAGACAAAAATATGGAAAGCAAGCTTTGAAAAATTACATTCCAAAGTGAAAAGTTCACTTAAATGTAAATTAATTAAAAAGTGATTTTTTTTTTGCTTTTTAGAAATATCTTCCAAAAATATTATCATTAAAATTCTCATAAATATGATTTTAAACAAATTTTAAATTCAAAGAATTCTATTTTAATTATAATTTTTTCTATAATTAAAAAAATAGTTTTACGCACTAGGGGTTTGCAAAACTTTGTCTAGAGCATATTTTTAGAAGACTGCGGCAAGAATATATCTTCCTACAAGTTCCAGAAATAAGAACTTTCATCGAATTGCCCAGCAGAAGTACATTTTGTAAAATCATAGTTAATATAATTTTTTTTCTTCACAATAATTCTTTTATTGGTCCATAAAACCTTTTTTGGAAAGAAGTATGTTATTCGACTCTAGTAATATTCAATGCTTAAAAAATGGAGTTATAGATTCAAATTCTAAAAGGTGGGTAGCAAAAGTGGGGAAACCCCTACATTAAAACAATTATTTGTGTGCATTTGTTATTGTTAAAATCAAGATATTAAGATTATTCTCTCCATTTTGATCAAAACTTGGAAAACGTCTACAGACACGGTCGAAAGATCGTACACTAATTTTCACTGTTCTGCACAAAACGTTTTAGAGTTACCTTTGTCACCGACAGACATTTCCCATAAAAGAGTTTATCTAACACAAGGAGATGTAAAACAAAGAGATTCGTCAAAATCTCGAACTTTGAAGATTACAAACTTTTTTCTAATCTTCTTAAACGAAAAAGTAAAAAGGTAATAAAATCCGGATGCAAGAATTTTACAAATGATCTTTACATTAAAATTTTGAACTAAAACATTCTTCTAGAATGGGTAACAGCCCAGAAAGGTATACTATCCTGTTCATTACACGGCAAGGGTAAGGTAAAAAAGTGTTGTATTGTGCCCATTAATATTAAACGTTCCAGCAAATTTTAACAAATAGAACAAATTCCACTTTCTGTATTTGTGTAAAAATGATCGTTAGGTTCAAAACAAAATTTCATGTTCTGAAACTTTAAGTCATAACAAGTAACATAAAAAACAATTTTTTAATATCAATTCCTACTTTGGATATTAGGAAATTTTTTAGTTTAGTTACTTTTTATTAAATAATTACAATTGTTGTTCTCGTGTTCCGCTTTACAATGAAAAGAAGGGGTGCAGTAACTTCTGAGAGTATGGACCCATGAGCACCCGAATAACGATCGCCTTCGACTCAATATCCCCAGAGGTATAACTCTCGACTTGGAGAACTTTGTGACCAGATTCGAATAGATACTTTCTCGTATAGAGCACGTATTCCCCGAGAGCTGGGCTTCCTGGGTTCGAGTCCCGGTTCGGACATGGCTGTTGGTCTTCTGTGTTCTGTCTGTAAGGTGAATGAATGTGCTCCTTTATAAAAAGGGTCTGTGCAAGGGACTGTGATGAGTGTGCTGCTAAGTTGTACTATTGGTCATGGTTGGCGCTACTTCAAAACAAGAGACACTCCTTTCGGCTTAAAACTATCTGATGCCTCGGTGAATTTTGCCCATGGTAAGTGCCATTAACAACAACAACAACATTTCATATTTAGATTCAATGTCTCTCTAAACTCCTCTTATCACACGACAGCTTGGACTATGTGCTTATTAGTTTTAAATTTATTTATAAATTATAGGATTTAATAAAAATTTCAATTCAATCGCTTTCTTTCTATTATTACTGAAATGCGAAATTAAAAGGAAACATTGAACATGCTTAAAACAAGTCGAATTTCAAATTGTAACTATTGACAGTGGTCTCTCGAAAATTTTCTCGCATATTCTCCATAACAGGTCTTATTCCCCTGAATAAAATTTTGGACTTTGAGTAAGGCCACGAATGCCTTACATGACATCGGTCAAAAATAGTAAGGAAATATAGATTTTTGGCCGACATTTAGTATTTTTTCTGAACCTGTCTGCGAATTTGTATTTCAGATGCCTTTCGTCCGATTGATTGGAACTGAAACTGTAGCCACAAATTTATATACCGAATTTCTTTGATTTAAACCATTGTGTTTACATGAATTCAAAACAGCAAACCTTCAAATTGTCAACCCTTTGACAAAATTAGTTCAAAACTGATAAGAATTTGCATTTTAGATGCTAAATCTGTTTACCAAATTTGATCCATTTATTTATATGTTATAATTGATTGAGTCCATTAGTATTCGAACAGGCTGAAAGACACATTTCGTTCAAAAAGATTCCGTTCAAAATTTGAAAAAAAAAAAAAGTAACAAATTTTATCCGCATAGTTTAGACTTCTTCGATCTATTTTTTTATAGCACTTGCCATAGACAACCTCGATGAGGCAATCAGTGATTTAGGTATAATCAGAGTCTCTTGTTTTGTGCCAACTAGGGCCAACAGTACGACTTTCACTACTCACTCATCACATTCACTTACACAGCCCCTATTCACAGGGGGTGGAGGGCAAATTCATATGCCTTACAAAAATACAGAACAACTATACCCAAACCGAGACTTGAACCTGGGACGACCAGATCATGGGGAAAACGTATCAACCCTATGTCAGGATGCCGTTTTTTCGAACTATTATGATTAGAAATAGACAGGCATTGATGTGTTTGACAGTGTTGACAGGTACAAATGTGTCCTTTTTTTGATATTTCATGTTCGAGAAAAAAAAAGTGTAGAAAAAAGAAGTTAAAGATATATAGAATAACTTCCCGTTTTATTTGAAATTGACATTTAATTATGAAAACATATTACAATTATTTCAATTTATAAGCAACTATCAGTACCTGCGCGATGTTGCCCTTGGCATAGCATCCAAGAAGAATTAGCTTTAAACTTAAGTCTAACCTCCACCCGATATATGATGGGCATATTAAGCAACATCAAACATAAAAATATGTTTAATAATTATCAAAAATTAGCAACAAAATTTTTTTATAGCACACAATCAGAAATATTTAGACTATTATAAAGCTAAAAAAATATGTCCGTAGCCAAAACACAGACGATCATTTCGGGTTTGGATTTTCTTCTTTTCGGCATTATGAGATTTGAATCGCTGCTTAAAATCCGACTTAAACAAAGAAATGCAACGCATATGCTTACCACAGCTCTAGCAATTTGTACACGCGCAGTTTGAGGTTTTCATGCAAGCGCGGATTATTTAAAATCGCAATTATAAAACTCTCCTTTTTATTTTGATATGATTTTAATGAATTAAAAACTTTCCCAATAAATGCTCTACAAAATGGTTTAAATATTTCAAATATCCTTTAACTATTTCCCGAGTTTTTTTGGTTCCATTTTCAGAAGACTTCATTTTATATTATGTATAGATATTTCAATATTAAGTATTATTTTTTAAAATTTAAAATAGGACAGATTTGCAATAGGCAATTTTTTGCCTACAATCGACGAAATTCAGAATTGGGACCTGGTTTCCGGAAGTGAAAACGACACACATTCTGTGCTCATCTTCCGCCGGAAGTTGGACACTTGCGATAAAGAGGACAGAAAAATTGACGTGAGTTTCTTTTTCTTTAATTATTTTTTCTTTATATTTCTTGAAAAAAAAATAAAGATAATTCTGAAAACATGTTTTATGAATTTGTTTTTTCAATAATTTTGCAATTTATTTAATTTATGATACTGAAATAGTTTCCATTTGATCTTGACTTTATTACTATCGTTGTCTCGAAGAAAAGATTTTTATTAAATTTAAATAATATAAACCTTTACCCGCGACGTGTGGCAACAAAAATGCATAATTTTTCTCCGCCAGTTGGGGTAACCCAATACAGACTGGACATATTTAATTTCGATTATTCTGTTTCATTTTAATTCTAAAGTAATTCGGAATGAATCCGAAAGATCAATTGATTAGCAATGTTCAATTTTAAATGCATGAGGCACTCAGAAAATAAACATAATTGTTTGAAATAATCTGTCGAAAATATATTAAGCCTATCCTCATTAGCTTTGGAAAAAGCAAACTGAAGTCTTACTTATTTGGCGGGAAAGTTTGTTTTTAATTAATAAAAAATTAAGCACTCAATTAAGCCGAATAAATAGTAACTTATATCCTATTTCATACAATAATCTACCTCACGGAGAAGACGCGCTACCTCTAAGCCAGGACGCTGGTCAATGTAGAGTTATTGCTTCCTTATATTCGGATAAACACTTTTTCTAAATGGATTTCATTTAAAATTTGATAGACATTTACAAAGTTAGCGTAAAAAACTATTTCTAAATTCCAACTGTATAACTCGAAGCGTTGTTGAATTATTTTGTTAATAAACAGGTGGACATGCAATGGATTATTTTTAAAAGGTCAAAGTTTTTAAAAATCTGACAAAACTATTCGAAATCGCCCCAATTTTTCCCTCGCAAATTTTATCAGCAGACACATAATGTTTTTGTCTGCGTTCTAGCCTTATTAGGTCAAACCTTTGGACTTACAATCTCGAAAATTAACACAAATATAACTTAGGAATGTATATTCGGAGTAATTGTTTTAAAAGTATAGTTAATTTAAAATTAATTGGGATTTAAATATTAGTTTTCATTCATTCCGAAAATATTCTTACTGTAAAATTTGTTTCACCCTATTTTAAAATAACTTTTTTTATTGAGACAATGTATTTGGTTAATTTTTTTTCCTTCTGAGTTTTGAAAAAAATTTGTTTTTTTTTGCATAAATTTCAACAATAGATTAAATTATTATCATGAAATTTTGCTCATTTTCTTTGTTTCTTCAAACACTTAATCTCATGATTTTTTTTCCATTGCTGAAAGCTAATTACCGGTATTGACATGAATAATCAAATTGAAATTACATTATTACAAAAGACAAAGCATCACTAAACTTATTTATCCAAATATTTGTTTTAAAGTACCATACTATGAGACTCAATTTCATTAGGAAAGTTTATTTACATAATGAACATAATAGACTTAAGTCTATTAAAAGAACAAAGGTTTAAAATTCATCACGATTTGATGCTGAAAAATGTTTCATTGAAGGAATTATGATCATGACGGGTATACATACATGAGAGATTTAATAGAAATTAAGTCCAATCTTATTCGTGTCAAACCAGCTGGTCGCCATAGGCAGTTGGTTAACACTATGATTGTATTATGACAAAGATTCACAATACAAAAACTTGAGTTTATTTGAGTTCAAAAGAATACAAAATTAGAATTAAAAAAAATTATTAATTTAGTTTTTCCCCTTTGTTCAATAATTTTTTTTTCAGGACAGCACAACTAGACTGATCTATGCATATTCAGATATAGATCCCCCCTCCGAATATGCTCTAGACTACCATTTTACGAAGCGGGGTTCGAAGAGCGTTTATCTCCTGCAGCGAAAATTATCTAAGCGTGTAGAAATCGACAAGTCATCTTTGGCTCATTGGGATGTTTTGTCTCCGAATGTGAGTTGTCTTTAAATACTTTTAAACGATGAAGAATTTTTTTAGAAATGTATTAATTGCGAGTTCATATGCAGTTTTATGTTACAGCTTATTTGAATTTTGATTTTAATGAGACCTACATATGCATGTTTATTATATTGTTACGTTTTTAGCGTAGCGGGCTCGGATTGGATGGGCTTTACTAGAGGGCAGCACAAACAAATTTATTTACAGCTATTTACAAGTATGACTTAAAGAAAAACTTCAGATAAAAACAATCCAGCAGTCAACAGTCACTAACAGCGTAAATACAAGCCTTACACACAATTAAAACAGACTGCAAAACAGCTATCGTATAACTCAGTAAACAGTAAATTACAGCGAGCTCAATTATACAACGTTAACAGCAAACGTAAACACAGCTCACTAATACCAAGCGAGAGAAGTAATCAGCTTGCTACAACGAGTCTCTTCTCTTCTGAGAGTCACTACTGCCAAACCTGTCCCCGTCCCTTATATAGCCGAGCGAACGAGCGCCCAAAAGCACGCGGGACTTCGTAAATGGTCCAGCCGCTACCAGGCTATTCCTTTCGCCAAAGCAACCCGCCTGGCGTGAAGCTCCTAGTCAAATGTCACCAACTTCGGCGAGCTTTTGTGGCGTTCACCCGCTTGTAACAATATTTATAAATCATTGTTCACCACTGAAATTCAAACATTATATTTTGAATAAATTGAATGCCAATTATTTTTGAATGGGACTATTTATTCGTGAACGGGAATAAATTATTTTTTATTGATAAAAATATTATGATGAAAATAACTCCGAAAAACTTTGACTTTTGGATAATCAGGGAAATAATTTAATAAATAAGATATGTTTTATAAAATATTTAATTACAGTTCCTGAATTTTTACATTTATAATAAATAAAATTTATAAAAATTCTTTTAAAATTAATATTTTATTATTTTATTTCTATAAATAAAATAATTTGCGTAACCAAAGAATCAATCTAAACACGGATCTAACCCTGAGGATTTTTAGCTCCTATAAAACTTCTTAACAATTAGAAACATTAATAAATCTTCCATCTCTTCCCATTTTCGATATAAATAAAAAAAAACTATCTTATTATATATTTTTCTAAAAAAATTATTTGTCTTTCAGTTAAGGAAAACAATTGGATCGACTTTGCCGATTTCGTATGAAAGCTAACGATCGCTTACGTTTCTTTTAGTCCTTTTTCTATAGATATCCCAAATCAAAATTTTGTCATAGTCCACAACTTCAATAACGGAACTGATTTTGCCAATTCATTTCTTTATTTACATTCTTAGCCAACCAGCCAATATGCTTTTTTTTAAATTTGCAATATTTTAAAACAGTACTTTAATTTGCCGTGATAACAAATAATTCAAGAAAAATTATTTCTTAGAATCAAGTTAATATTAGAAATATAGTGAACAAGCACCTGGTCGCTGAAGACTGTTAGTGTTCCATTATATTTTTACATTACTGTATCCATCAGGAATGTACAAACTTTTTTGAGTTCCACTGGTAAAAAGCCACTCTGTGACCAGTTTAAGTAGTGACTGAATTACTTGAAGTTTTAATTTTCAATACTAATTAGCTTAATTTTCTTGACTTCAAAGAGAGGGACTAATTGCGGAACAAATTCACAACATTCAAGGGCGTGAAAACATTATAGCTATTAATTATTTTTCTATTATTTCAGTTTACATTGGATTCATCTGCTCAAACCATGTACTGGTGTAAAATTCACAAAGCTCCAGAATTATCGGAGAAACACCACATAGTTTTGGTAAGTTGTTTTTTGTCTTATAACGTGTGAATAGGGGCAGCAATCAAAGGAGATAATTATTTTAAAGTATAACAAAAAATAAATTCTTAGATATTGATTAACAAGACACTATAATGTTGAGAGCCTTGAAAAATAAAGCAATTTTTCATGTACTTTAAGATTTTTTCTAAAAAGGTTGCAAAATTTATAGATAGTAAGATCAATGCACAAAAAGTTCTAGCAGACAAATTGACAGACAACCATCTCTTTTGTGCACTTTACGTACAAACTCATGTTTTCCGCCGATTTGTACTGTCACTCAGTCGCAGTTGCATGATTTAAAAAAAAACAGATGGCGAAACTGGTACACCACATTTTGCTATTATACGCATACATTGTCACTATCATAAATCAACACAAGTAAATATAAATCTCAGAAAATGAAAGAAAATTTAATTGGGAATAGTTTATTGTTCGGATGTAATCAAAAGTATGACATTCCTCCCCCCTTCTTTTAAAATTTCTAATATCCCGATTTCTAAAATTATTTATCTTCTGGAAACTTGGCTTATATTTCTGAAAATTTGTAAAAAATATATATATGATTTGAAGGTTTTTGTTCTTTTTAAAAACTTAAGACTATAGCTTTTAGACAATTTTATCCGTCAGAAAAGGGGGGGGGGTAATGCAATGATTAATGTTATCTCATTTTCTGATTTCTTAGTTAGATGACCTTCGTTTCGTTAGATGAATTCTTTTTTTTTGGGGGGGGAGGTGACACTTCAAATATTAGTATTTTAATTTGGAACTCATCATTTATTGTTTATATGTCTAGTTTTATTATGAAGATTATCCGAAGTTTCTTCAACGCTTAATAGCGCTGAATATACATTTTACAGTAATGTTAAATAGTATGTACACATTAATTTCATCATGCTATTACTTTTGATGAAATCAACTCCTAACGCATAAGCAAAAACGAAGATTATTTACGCTTTATGAGAATAGACATTAATTATATGATATTATTGTGATTGGATGTAGATTATTTTGAGCACTGGAAATCTAAAAGGTGATCAGCATTATTCATTCTCATTAGAGAAAAAAAGCCTCAGCACTTGAATATAGAAAATTCGTCTAAAATCACCATTTTTAATTATTTTAGGGATAACTTATTAAATCCCATATCCTTTTATGAAAACTCTTTACTTTCAATGGAAGGATTTTTTATCTGTTACTAGTTAGGTAATCATGTTATATTTATGTTCGAAAGCCCTTTAGGTCTAATTACGTGTTAATTCTTTGAGGGAATCGGAGTACTAATATGGAACCCTTCTATCCCATATCCGAGACTCTTCCACAAAATGCATCACTACCCCACTCTTGATGCAGGCAGTTACTGTATCAGACCTTACATCTGTTACACAGAGTTTGTATGAAGCCAAGTACTCACGCAATAATTGTCTCTTTGCTGTACTGTTTTCCTGCTATTGCCTGTATATATGGAGTTGAGACAACACTGCCGGGGCAATGGAAAGGATTTTTTAAGATTGTCCTAAGAGGGCTACATGATCTTTCTAATGAAGGCATCGCCTATTTCGCTGTAATAGCTCGATTCTTATAAGTTTTTCTTCCTTATGTTTACTTAAATAAATAACCTCTAAGCTCTAAATATTTTAAATCACATTAAAAAAAATCAAGTTTTTAATAAAAATATAAATTTTCTATATTTTTAAGATTTCATTTCGTTTCATAAAATTAAAACTGAAACCTTTTTATTTATATATTAGAGAAAATCGGAAATTTATGTATTTTGTAAAATGAAGGAAAAAAAATCCATTTTAATACATTTATACGAATTATTCTTTTGAATTAAAGATGAAATTGAAAATTATCTCGCACTTGCATATTATATACATGTCGAAATTAATGATTTTGTATTAATTTACATAGAAGTTTATTCCATCATTATTTTCCTGATTTTTAAATAGAATTGTTATAATGCCAATTTCCAATTTTGATTTCAGCAATCGTGAAACCAGTTGGTCTCTATTTAGATAGTTAAATTTAAATTATTTTCGTCAATTCAAATCTGAAGATAGAAATGCAAGCTAAAGTTGAATATCCCATGAAATAGCTATAACAAAACATTTTTAGCAATATCTTTAATTAATTTTTTAAATAAAGGAATAAAGCAATAAAATTTTTAAAGAATAAAACTTAGTGTCGATTTTTTTTGCCAGTCATGACAAAAATGTGCGTAAGACCACCCAGAAAAACACTGAAGGTTTGCTATCTTAAGCCTAGTTCTAACGACCAGCGAATCTCCAGGCGGGTCATACATTTCCCCATTTTACCCCTCTTTCGGTTTCTTGGGGCCCTTTGATGCATGTGGACACGTCCAAAGTTTCCCGCAAATTGTGGGTAAAGTGTCTAGGATACAAGAATCGGTAGCAAAAGCCTTTTAAGGCAGCTTTAAAAACTGCCACCAAATTTATTACATTTGGCGAAAACCGGCATAATATATCTTTGGCAGTCAGATATTATTCTTAATTATAGTTCTAATTAATCATTATTCTTAATTCCAGCTCATACACTTTTGCATTTATATGTCAAATAAATGTCAAATGAATGTCAAATAAATCTGGAAAGAGAAAAAAAAAGTCCGTTAAAAGATCAATTCTATAAATACCTTCAAAAAAGCATACTAAAAGGTTTAAGGCCCTTATTGAAACCAACATCACCAAAAAACGAATTTGACTACAAAATTTCTGCATTTCTAAAATAAATAAAATAGAAATAATGAAAACGGAACTTCTTTTCTGTATGCTTTTTTTAAACAGGTGGAGCCTTTGATTCAAAAAGGTAACGAGGCGTTTGTCCACCACCTGTTGCTATACGAATGCGTGGGAGCGAACCGCAAGGAATACGAACCCCACACAGATCAGTATGGGCATCAGTGTCATCGTGCCAACATGCCAGATGCCATGAAAAAGTGCGAAGGAGTCTCCTTGGCATGGGGAGTCGGAGGAGAGGTAAGAAATGCTTCAAAGAAAAAAAAAATAGATGGATAGTCACTCTAACAAAATGCAATATGATTTCAATTTTTTTTAAATAAATGGGGGTAGTCGTTGTCACATATGTGAACAATTCTGACAGTTCGAAAAGAATAAAAGGAGACATTGTTCATATAAAATGCCATGTACGATTAATTGAATTTAGAATTCTTAATATAAAATGTTTCTAGAATAGAGAGAATTTTTTATGTAACAAGTACACAAATAATACAAACTATCTTAATAAGAAAAAATGGGAGTGGTTACTCCCAAATTTTTCTGATTTACTTTGACAACATTATTTTGTGCTTTCCATATATTATCCTCTTTATTACAAGAAATTTTAATTCTGATGACCAAGGACAGATGTAGACAGGAAGACTGCAAACCCTCGAAGGTCATGACAATACACAAAGGTAAATGTCCCTTTCCTCGATTTTCACATGTAGTGACGTAGTGTGGTTGATAAGTTTTGTGCTTTGGAGTAAAAGGAGTAAACTCTGTATGAACTTTGAACGTCCTTTTTTCTGTCCTCTGGATACGAAATTTCACACACATTTATTGAGGCTTGTAAGACAGCATATTAGTTTTTATTTAATTTAATTGTTACATCCCTGTTTAATTTAGTTGTTACGATCAAAGGTGTTCCTCTCTTTATATCGTGAATCCTTCATTGAAAAATAGAAACCACTCTATCAGGATAGACTTTTTACAGCCGGTTGGGCTAAATCAGTATAAAAAGAGTTAAAATGGAGTGGAATATTGAGACTGATAATAGTATCGACTTTTGATTTTAAAAATAATATTTAATTCTTTATTATGAATTCCAATAATGTACTAGGAACTTAATGGCCGATAAAAGATATAAAAATATTATTTCTATTAAAAATTTAGATTTATGGCCTTAACTTTGAGGAATGTTTTGCAAAGAAAACATACAAAAATTCCTTTGATAATTCTTTTAAATAAACTACTTTTATGTATTGGTGATGATGATGATGAGTCTGATTTATAATTGAAATAGGGGTGAAGCAGCTTCTAATGGTATTATCTTGCGTCTCGTAGTAGCACAAACTACGGCCCATTCATGAAATAAGCTTGCAAAGCCCCTTTTTACAGGGAGGCACATTCATATATCTCACAGATAGTACTATGAAGAACAACCATGCCGTGACAGGGACTCAAATTCGGGATATCCAAATAACGAGGAAGACGCGCTACCTCTGCGCTAGGACGCCGGCATCGTATTATTCTTTTAATAAGTATTTACTTTATGAATCGTGTATGGCCGAATAAGAATGAAAGAAAACTTCAAGTATAAGACATTTATATAAAGACGTCAATACATATATCCATAATATGAGCTTTTCATATGACTGATTTAAGGGAATATTTATATCTGAATAATTTTCTTGATATAACACCAATTTAATATTCTCATGTTGAATAAGTGCTTTGTTGATATTTTAAAAAATAAAACATTTATTTCAGGATCTAATATTACCTGAAGACGTTGGCCTCCCCCTGGAAGCAAGCCCTGCCAAATATTACATGCTGGAAATACATTATGATAATCCAAACAAAGTTGCAGGTAAAGAAAAAACTACCAAGAGAAAATCTTGGATGGTTAATCTTAATATAAATAAAAATTGAGGTTATGCTTATATCTATGTATGTGCCACAACTCTTTCTAAATAGTTGAGCGGAATTCTATCAAACTTTGCTCACTTATTCAATTCTTACTATTAGTTCAATCTGTCCCTATATATATTGTTCAAATTTTCAATCGTTTATACAATGTTTTTTATTCATCCACTCCAGCTCAAATACATTTAAAAAAATTGTAATGGATGACACAATGTTAATACAGTTTTTTTCAAATATTAATTCGTTGATTTGGTTAATTTATTATTAATTAATTAAAAATTAACTTTCCTGCCAAAGCTTTTCATTTCCCCACCGCCAAATGAGTAAGACTTCAGTATGCTTTTTCCCACTCTAATGAGATTAGGCTTAACATGTTTTCAGCCGATTATTTCAAACGATTCTGTTTATTTTCTAATGCCTTTAAAGTTACACATTTATAATTAATCGATTTTTTTGGATTCATTTTGAAGTACTTTAGAATTAAAATAATACAGAATAAAGGAAATTAAAAATTCCTAATCCGTATCGTTATTCCAAGAGGCGTAAAAAAATCCCCTATATGTGTTGCAGCAAATTCACACATGCGCAGTGTATTCTGACTTATTTTCAACGGATACGGACTTTGTTTTGTCCAGACATAATGTTGATACTTTTTATTGTAATTATCCAATAAAAAGTAACTAAAATAACCTTTTTCTTTGTTAACCTAAACATGTATTTACTTATTTTTTTTATATATATTACTAATTATTTATGACAAGAGAAAGGATGCAGTCAATTTCACAAAGCGCAAATTTTATATTGCTTTCCATCAAAACTAAAATTTATCTCGTTTGCTTTGTTTGTGAGCTTAAATATGAATAAAAGTGAAACTATCTTCTCTCATGAATAAAAATTTAAAAAATATGCTGACTAAGGCCTGCAGTTATTTAAAATAAAATCCTTTCCAGAAAACAATCTTGAAAAAATTCTATGAAATCCTGGATATTATTATAAAACAAGTAAGAACCGCTGCACCATACATTACTCAAAGAAAAAAAAATAAACAAAGTCTGTCATATCCTTTCGAGTTTCGGAGAATTTATCTATTCAAACGGATGCTCATTTTTATCAAAAGTTTTTCAAACGTTGATTCGTTTCAAACACTTGTTTTTCAGAGTGAAGCCGGATTAGAATTTTGAGCCCAAATACAATAATTTTTTTTCACTTGACAAAACAAGATATCAGCGGAAGTGCCCCCCCCCCCCAAAAAAAAACGTTCTTACATGAGCTCTGATAAATGTCACACCAGAAAATGTCTTACATGGCCTTAGCTATTATAGTTAAAAAATATAACTTTTAGCTTAAATTTAACATTTTTGCTGAATTTATAGTGGGATTTTTGACGAGTTATTTGGCGAGGAATATTTAACATGTGTTTACTAGTATTCAAAAATAAAAGTTTGCGTTTCAGATGAATTTTTTTCAAAAGACTGAAATAACTAAAAATGAATTTTACGCAAAACTGCATTTTTAGTCATAAAATTTCTTATCAAATTTGATATATTTAATTATTGCTTTTTTTAAATTATCACGTTTAATTATTTGTGAAAATACAGAAAGACATACAGCCAGAAATCCTGTCGATACTGCTTCGTTCAGTGGTGGCGGGGTGGTCGGCTGTACACAAGAAAAAGACAAACTGTCAACTCGTAGTTGGATTTAACTCAAAATTTGACATTTACATCTGTAGTTTGGTGTCTCCGCTATAGATGTTAAATCTGTGCACCGAATTTCATCTATCTAGATCCCTTTCTTTTACAATGTATTTTTGTTAACTTATATTTGAACATACAGACTTCCTCTGAACAAATGTTACCCAAAAATTTGATAGAAAAGTGTAAAGATTATATACTAAATTTCAACTTTCTTGTTCAAGTCATATTTGTCACAGATAGACATACGAACATTTTCTGAAAATGTTTTTCGAACTCGGGAAGATCAAAAACGCAGAGAATCACCATAATATCAAGGTTTGGTGATTACTATACTTTCTCTACACTAGGTATACGAGAAGGAAAATAAAATCAGACTTCCCTATATTTTATTTTTAAACAACAATAAATAAGAATTCATTAAAAAATTCTCTTGAGTTATTATCTATAAAATAAATTTTATGTATAGAATTACGTCATTAGATGTCTTTGGGAACCTCGCTTAACGAGAATAATTTGTTTTGAACTCATTCATAATGTAAAAAATTCGTTAAAGGAAACTAATTTTTTATAAGATGTGTAGAATAATAAGAATAATATAAACATTAAAAATGAAATCTGCTATCACAAATTTAATGTTATCATGTGAGAACATTATTAATTTTAAGTCATTATTTATCTTAAATTAATTAAGTCATTAACCAGTTTAAACTGGTTTGAAACAATCATTAGACATTTCTATCAATCCCTATCCCTTTCCCCTCCTCTCTATATATATCACGATAATTTTTTTAAAACTTAATTTTTAATTTTTCTAGCTGACAAACGAGCTAGAAGTTGAACTCCAAAATTTTCAGTTTCGGAACTTGACTGATTTTGAAATGAAATGACAGCTATGATGTCATAGTTCTACTTCAAGCTTTTAAAAACGCATCTGCTGCCAGAAAAAGTTTGTGGAATAATACAGCAATATGAGTAAAAGGCGGCTAACCTTTTAAAAACACATCTGCTTTCAAAGAAGCACACATAATAAATAACAATGCAACACTGTCAAAAGCAGGTGAAAAATACATGCGATTAAAAGATGATGATGAATTTTGCTATTTATGCTGTAAGCATTGCCTACACGATATTGAGCTTCAATTATTGGTTGCCTTCAATTATTCAAAACCCCCTAAAGAGAATATCATGTTCTTACATGATAATAATAGAGTAATGCATACTTTTTTTATAAAATAGATCCATTCCATCCCCCCTCCGAAATAAATAAATATATAACAAAGTTATTAACTATTCATAATACATGCTTTCTTTTAGAAAAAAAGCATACAAATATATATGTTTTTAAAAATTTGTCGAAAATAGATCTTATAAATCAAATCAAATGAACTTTCAGCCACATTGATATTGCCTTATTAGGCTGATAGTAATAAAGTTTCATGACTTTCAGCATTTGCTAATTTAATTGGAAGGTTGTTGCACTTCTGATGATGTTACCTCCCTTTTTCTTTTGACGAAATCTATTCCCCAACTTCTTGCTGCAATACAGAATGTATGTGTTCGGTAGTTATTTCTGGTTAGGTTTGTTTTTTATGCTCGCATATTACTGAAACACTTCTTCCTCATATTACAATGTGAAATCCTGATGTTATCTGAAGTGACTCACAGTTTTGTTTGATGATATATATATATATAACTATATATTTTAGATTCATTTTTAATTTAAGGGAAAAAAGCTATTTTAGCATAAGCGTTAAACATATAGACAAATCAAAAAGCTTCTTCTGCTATCAAAAGAACAAAATGTTTCTGGGCAATTTCAAGGGATAATGAAATAAATTAAAAAATAAATAAAATTTAATAAACTTGACAATAATTGAAGGATGTCAATTTGTATAAAATAAGCCGAAAAAGAGCAAATAATTTTTTTAAAAAAATATAATCCCTGTTTAAAAAAAAGGAATCCCGGAAAAAAAGGATAAATATGTATTGTTTATTCTTAGATTCAAAAACACCTGCTCGTTATTGGGTATGCTTCAGGATTTGTTTATTTAATCAAGATAAGGATGAGAAAAAAGATGGGAGGAGTTGTTTACATTTAGCAGTTAGATGAATTTGGATTATACATGAACTTAGGAGGCGTAAAAATTGCGGATAATTCAAATATTGCCGAGAAAAGATTGGAGTTTACAATAAACTACTTTTAAACAGTTCTTATTCTCTACAAAAAGCTCAAACAACAAATTATGTTAAACAAACGGAATATCTACATTTATTTACTTATTTTTATGAAAAACCTAAACATTAAATTATGTTAAACAAATGGAAGATTTACATTTTTTCAAATTTTTTTTATTTTTTTAAGATACTTAAACATTAAATTATGAAAAGCAAATGGAAGATTTATGTTTGTTTTACGTTTTTATTTTTATAAGAAGCACAAAGTTGCGGATAATTCAAATATTGCCTTGAAAAGATTGTAGTTTACAATAAATATTATTAATCAGTTTTTATTCTCTACAAGAAGCTCACACATTAAATTATGATAAACAAATGGAAGATCTACGTTTATTTATTTATTTTTATAAGAAAACTAAACATTAAATTATGTTAAACAAACGGAAGATTTACAATTTTTTCACGTTTATTTTTATTTTTATAAGATGTTTAAACATTAAATTATGATAAACAAATGGAGGATTTACGTTTTTTTTACGTTTTAATTTTTAGAAGAAGCGTACATATGAAATTATGTTAAACAAACAGAAGATCTAAATTTATTTATTTATTTTTATAAGAGACCTAAACATTAAATTATTATTAAATTATTAATTCACGTTTTTTTATTCTTATAAGATGCTTAAAAATTAAATTATGATAAACAAATGGAAGATTTACGTTTGTTTTACGTTTTTATTTTTATAAGAGGCCCACACATTAAATTACGATAAACAAATGGAAGGTTTACATTTTTAAAATTTGTCATTTCACTTTTTTACGATAATTTTTTTATGTTAAAACTCTTCTTTCCTTATTCGAGTTTTTTGATAACATTTTGAGATTAACCATAGTAGATAATATCGGCCACGTTTAGTTATAGTAAATAAATTCTTTGTGACACTTTTTAAAGTTTTTTTGTCGTTCGAGTTGGCCATATAAGTAATCAATACGATGACTTGTGTTAAACGAAAGTAGCACGGTCGAAAACGGCAGGATACTCCACGTAGAAGTGGGGGAAAAAACTGAATGAAATAGTATCAAATGGGGCAAAAATCAAGGTAAAAGAATGACGAATTCCCAAAATATGCTCATCCTTCCGTCTCTCATCCGTCTCATCCTCATAAAATCGTCGGAATTTTGTATTTTCTCGATACTGAAACGAACATTATCACAGTAGATAATAAGCAAAACGAAATGCTGTCTATAATAAAGGGAGAATAACTGTATCATCTGAAAATATTGATATTATATTGTTTGAAGGCATGAAGGTTATATACTTAGCATTATATACTTAGCACTGATCAATAGCACTGATTGATAGCACTTGCTGAGCACAAATCAATAAGTTAGCCTTGGCGCAGAATGTCTCACATTTTAATTAATACTATCCGAAGTTCTGGGATAGACTAAATTTTGAATAATATGCTGAATTTTATCATCTGAGGAGCTCCCACACATGCTCAAATGGGAAGAAAGAAGGAGAAAATGCTGTCACTTGAAATAGAGGATACCCTCTTCCTCAAAACACTTTTTCCTTGATAAAAGTAAGGCGTTGCCATCCATGAAGATAAAAAAAGTGCTCACTTCATAAAGGAACAAATGAATATATTATCGCAAAATGATGTCCTTATACATCTGGTTATACGATGGATATGCAGATGCTTGGCATATAATGGAAAATGGATGGCATATCACGGATCCTAAGAACCAAAAGTATTACCATAACCAGCAGTAATAATTTAAGATTATATTCAGGCATTCGGGCATCAGATAAAATAACATTTGAATACTTATGATTATTTATTATATCTGAAATCTTCAATCCCGCTGATATTCATTATAAATACAGATTATAACTGTGATCCAAAATATACTATAACCAATATATTATTTTTTTCGAGGATCTGATCCAAATTATCCTTTTAATTCCCTTTTCGCATGTTAGGGACATTTCTGATTATTTCAATCTCGTAACTTATTTCCGCATATTAAGAGAAGGTATAACATTGAGATTTGGGGTTCTTAAGGCCTCAAAATATTTTAGAAGAAAATATTGTAGTGACACATGATTCTCAATACTTGACCCATAGTTACACTTTTCATTTTTATAACGACAAATATATATTATCTTTGTGCATTATAGGTATCGTTGATAATTCTGGGTTCCGCATTTATTACAGTCCTAAACTAAGAAAGTATGATGCTGGTACTTTAATGATTGGTGCAACTACAAGCTCAAGAGTCTTAGTACCTCCTAAGCGTAAAGAATATGTTGTATCTGGCCACAGCAACTCTAACTGCATAGATCCGGTATGATTCTCTATTACCGTTTTTTTAATTTAGATTTAGATACAAGGAATAAGTTTTTCATAAGAATTGTGTCAAATTCCAATTGTTTCTTATATTGTGAGCCTATTTTACTTACTTTTACTTAGGAAAGAAGGAAAAAGTGGTGACTCAGTTTCCTTGAATTAATGAATTGTAATTTATAGGCGACTTTAATGTGAAAGGTCACAAACTCAAATGTATAAAGAAGCATGCTTTTGTATTTCAAAACTCAATCGTCATAAAGCACAAACTATAGCTATATAATATCACGGGTCACAGAGCTGACTCGAGTTCATTAAGTTTAATAGCTAGAGAAACTCTGAAACACCTGTGGCGCTAACCTTATAAGCCAGATAACATCTACGATACCGAAGTCGACCTTTTGGTATAGTGGTCATGTTACTCGGCTACCAGCTCTAGGGTCGCAGGTTCGTACTGAGACCTTCACTCTTGACATAGGTGACCTTCACAGCGTAACTTTCTGACCTGTCATGGCGCCATCTACCAGCCAACAAAGCCGTCGCTCACTCGACACATCAACGCACTCACAAGTTCCCCTAAACACTTGGCGCAATCAAAATCGTTCGCCTCTCCGCCAACTCACTGGTGGGGGAGTACTTTGTCGATAGCATTATAAGCCAGATAACATCTACGATACTGAAGTCGACTTTTAGGTATAGTGGTCATGTTACTCGGCTACCGGCTCTAGCGTCGCAAGTTCGTATCGCGACCTTCAATTGCGACACACCAAAGCTATGATCCACTTACTATTGTCTGACCTTGGGAAGGGGGTGAACTCTATGAAAATTCTGTGAATTTCAAGAATTTTTCTAAAAATTGATATTTTTAATACGATTATTTCTTGTAAGGAATTGCCAAGTTACGATAATAAATTATGATACGATAATAACTTGTGCATTAACTGATTCTCAGTGTAATTTTGTATAGGGTCAATTACAGATAAATTCGATTTTAGGCAATTTAGAGACTAATAAATAATTCTGGCATAGGGGTATCGTGTCTTCCCATTGATCTGGACGCCCTGGGTTAGGGCAAGGTCGTTCTTCAGAGTTCTACTTGTAAGATGAGGGAATGTGCCACCCTGCAAAAGGGTCCATGCAAGTGAATGTGATGAGTGGGTAGCTAAGTCGTACTCTTGGCCCTTGTTGGCGCTACTACCAAACAAGATACGCTTATTTTGGCTTAAAGTTGCTAATGCATCAGCGAGCTTGTCCATAGCAAGTACCAGTAGAAACAACTCAATGACTTTGAGAAATTATTCCTTTTGTTTGAATACATTTTTTTACTTATATTTGAAAGAATATTAATATGTAAACTAAATACAACATAAGGAATCTTTCTAAAGAAATTAATAGCTTTTGTTAATTTTTTTATTAAGTTACTTTTTAATATACATTTTATTGTTTTTAAATGTAAACTGTATTCCAGTCTCTTCCAAACGGTGGAATAAAGCTGCTTGGGGCTTTTCTTCACGCTCACCTATTAGGTAATATTATTAAAATATTTTTCTTTTTTATTAGTTGTTTTTATTATCTGTATTAATAAAAGGATTCTTATTTTAAATAGATCTTAAAAGAAAATAGAATTGTAGAAAATATTTCTAAGATTCTTTTGAAACAGGAGAAAAATAACCCTTTTCCCGGCGTCGATGTAATAAAAAAGCTCTCCACTAATGAGTTGTATATTTGTCTGAAATCATGAGATAAAACAATGCTTGCAGTTTAACGCTTCGCACTCGGAAAATTTATTCGATGCATAATTATTCTCCTAATACAAAGAATCGTTTATTGCTCCGAAAAACAAACTTATATCATTGTTTTTAGTTAGATTCTCTAGTTTAAATAATTTGCATCTTCTTACTATTATGCAGGTATTTTTAACAATCAAAATTAAATAAATAAAACGTCAAAAAGATGTAACATCTTGAATGGTGAGTGATAGTTACCATCTTCAGTTATAGTCAAATGAGATTTTTTCTTTAATATTATGATTTTCAAGAATTAAAAAAAAACATATATCAGGGGATTATTTTGAATTAACTAAATAAATACAAGTGACAGATTAAAATAATTATTAATTATCTGTAACTAAGAATCTTATTCAAATTTCAAAAACTGATATGCTGGAAAGCCTTTCCTATTTGGGTTTAGACATTATTTTCCTATGGTTATGAATACTGAATAGATACATTTTTAAACCATATTTTTTTAAAAATAAAATTTTAAATTCTTTTGTTTTTTGTCCGTCTAGTTTCTTTATTTTTTATTCTTTTAAAAAATGGTTAAAACTTTCATTTTTACTTCAATACAAAGCTGCGATAAAGCATTCATCCTTTCTCGAATCATTTTTATACGAAAAATCGTTTGAATTGAGATAGGGAATGGCTTAGTAATCTGATAAATGCAGAAAGCTTCAGATGACGCAATAACTTTTAAAAACACTAAAAAAATAAAGAGCAGAAATTACATGAAAAGACTAAATAAATAATAATGATTAAAAAAATAAATAATCAATGCTGAATACAGAATACTGAAATAAAGAATGAAAAATAGTGAAGAATAAAAATAGAATAATAAAGAACAAGGGAATAGTAAATATAGGATAATAAAGAATAAGAAAATAGCAAATAATAAGTATAAAATGATAAATAATGGGGAAAGAGAATAATTGAAAAATAATTAGGACCTGTAAAATATTCCTTCTGAGAAAACAGAGTTTTTGCAAAAAATGTCCAATGTTGTTTAGTGCCATTTCAGGTCAAAATTGTGACAAATAGTCAATCACCTATCTTATATATTTTGTGTTAAAACTTAAACATTTATAAATTAAGATACATTATGGTCTAATATTAATGCTAATTCAAGTTCCAATTTATTCAACTTCCCGTAATCAATTTTTTTCAACGCATTTTAAAGATAAATAGAATCAAGAGCCCTATGGAATTATATTTTATTTAAAAGGATAGAATATAGATTGAAACTGTTGGAATCAGTCGTGTTAATTATAAAAATAAAAACTTATTTGTTAAGGTATATAAGTGCCTAATTCATGATAACTTTAGCTGATAGCAAATAGAAAACTTCGAAAAAACTAATAATATTTTTTTTGCATGTCAAGAAATACAACAATTTCCATTCCATAAATAACAGACAAAAATATCTATAAAAATCAAATTTCTTTAAAAAATGTCATTTAAAGTATATTTAGATGCCATTCAAAACTAGTTATTTGCAACTAATATATCAGAAAAAAAGTTTATGTGGGCTTTTTTTGAAATATCATCGATAGTAAAAATGATTGAAATTTAAGTTTATAAACTGGATATATATTAGGATCTTTTTAATTAAAAAAATAATTTCAAAATATTTTGTATTGAATTTTCATACAATGCAAATTCATCCATTTTTGTCACAGGTCGCCACCTCAAAGCTAGACACTTCAGAAATTCAAAAGAGCTGAAACCATTGGCAAATGATGGCAACTATGATTTTAACTATCAGGTATTTTTTTTAAAAAATATTCTAAAGCAATTAGTTGAACTTATCAGTTCTAAATATCACTTTTGAATGCATCTAAAATATTTTAAATAGTTTTAAATAATATTAATAATAATTTAATAAATATTTAAATAGTTTCCAGTTGCATATTTTTTTCGCTTTCACAGATTTTTACTTTTTTGTATAATAAATATATAAAGCTTATAAAAACAGTTAAATATATAAAGATCTGATACAAATGGACATTTGGTTTAACGTCTTATATTTATGCACAGTTTTGATGTTATTGACTCACATAAAATATCAAGCATGTAACTCATTGTGTGTTTGAGTTATTGGCTTTACATGCATAACCATGACTTGACACATAGAAAAAAATATGGAAATACCTCAACATCTTCGATCGAAAATTTAAGTAACTATTTTATGATAATTGAAGTTTGTCTACTTTGTATAACAAAAAGTGAAAAAAGTATTCCTTGAAAATTAAAATTATTGCAAAAAAATAAAGGAGAATGAATAAGCGAAAGATCGAAACTTTCTGATCAATATTAATTAAAGTAGATGAAACGAAAACTCCACAAGCAAATTATTTCACTTAATTCGAAGATCCAGACAATTAAAAAATGCTCGATCAAAATTTTAAGTAACTATTTTATTATAATTGAAGTTTTTTTACTTCGTATACTTTGAATAACAGAAAGCGAAAAAAAGAATTTCTTGAAAATTAAATAAAATTATAGCAGACAAACAAAGGAAAATGAATAAATAAAAAACGAAACTTTCTGGTCAATATTAATTAATTAATTTAGGTAAAACAATAATTCCACAAACAATTAAAGGTATTTCCACTCAATTTGAAGATCCAGATAATTAAAAAATCCTTGATCGAAATTTTAAGTAACTATCTTATGATAATTGAAGCTCTTTTTTTCGTATATTTTGTATAATGAAAATTAAAAAAGTATTCTTTGAAAATTAAATAAAATTATGGCAGACAAATAA
>JAOUZG010017227.1:1372868-1386215 GCA_026289955.1 Argiope argentata | reverse complement strand
CATTATCTTGAAACAAAAAATTATAAATAAATATTTAAAATTTTTAACGAAATATTTTATTTCTGTATTATATTTTCTTGATTATTTCAATAAAGAATTGGTGTTTAGACTTTGAACAAAAAAAAGTAAAATATAAAGAACAATAGAGGATTCAAGACTCCAACTGAGAATCAGCAAAAACGCACAACTCGTTCAAGCATTCTATCCACTACATCACAACTCACATGAGTGTTTCAGGAATATTTGATTCTCAATACGAAATTAAAATATTAGTGTTTAAAATAATAAAATTCTGTTCTGAAACCATAATGTTAAGAAATAGAACGCCTTTTGCGCATGTGCATCATCTTGAAATAAAAAATTATAAATAAATATTTAAAATTTTTAAGGAAATATTTTATTTCTGTATTATATTCTCTTGATTATTTCAATAAAGAATTGGTTTTTAGACTTTGAACAATAAAATAAAATAAAATATATAGAACAATAGAGTAATCAAGGCTCGAACTGATGATCAGGAAAAACGCACAATACTCTATCCGCTACACCACATCTGACCTAAGTGTTTAAGAATATTTGATTCTCAATACGACCTTAAAATTTTAGTGTGTAAATAATGAAATTCTGGTCTGAAACCACAATATTAAGAAATAGAACGCCATCTGCGCATGTGCATGAACTTGAATTAAAAATTTATAAATAAATATTTAAAATTTTTAACGAAATATTTTATTTCTGTATTATATTCTATTGATTATTTCAATAAAGAATTGGTATTTTGACTCTAAACTAAAAAAAAATTAAAATATATAGAACAATAGAGGATTCAAGACTCGAACTGAGCAACAGCAAAAATTTACAACTCGCTCAAGCACTCTATCCACTACGCTTCAACTCACATAAGCGTTTGAGGACTATTTGATTCTCAATACGAACTTAAAATTTTAGTGTTTAAAGTAATGAAATTCTGTTCTGAAACCATAATGGTTAAGAAATAGAACGCCTTCTCTGCATGTGCATTATCTTGAAACAAAAAAACCATAAATAAATATCAAAACATTTTAACGAAATATTTTATATCTGTATTATATTCTATTGATTATTTCAATAAAGAATTGTTATATTGAATCTGAACAAAAAAAGTAAAATATATAGAACAATAGTGGATTCAAGACTCGAACTGACGAACCGCAAAAACATACAATCGCTCAAGCACTCTATCCACTACGCCACAACTCGCCGGAGCGTTTGAGGAATATTTGACTCTTAATTGGAACTTAAAATTTTAGTGTTTAAACTAATGAAATCCTGGTCTAAAACCAAAATGTTAAGAAATTGTGCGCCTTCTGAGCATGTGCATTATCTTGAAACAAAAAATTATTAATAATTATTTAAAATTTTTAACGAAATATTTTATTTCTGTATTATATTCTATTGATTTTTTCAAATAAAGAATTTGTTTTTAGACTCTGAAAAAAAGAAAAAATAGAAGAAGAATATATAGAACAATAGTGGATTCAAGACTCGAAATGAGGAACAGCAAAAATGTAGAACTCGCTCAAGCACTCTATCCACTACACTACAACTCGCTTGAGATTCGAGAAATTTTTGATTCTTAATACGAACTTAAAATTTTAGTTTTTTAAAGTTCTGAAATCCTGGTCTAAAATCACAATGTTAAGAAACAGAGCTCCTTCTGCGCATGTGCATGAACCTGAAACAAAAATTTTATAAATAATTTTTTAAAATTGTTAACGAAATATTTTATTTCTGTATTATATTCTATTGATTATTTTAAATAGAGAATTAGTATTTAGACTCTGATGAAAATAAAAAAAAAAGAAATATAAATAGAACAATAGTGGATTCAAAACTCGAACTGAGGAACAGGAACAATTTCCAAATCGCTCTATCCACCACGCCACACCACGTTTGAGCGGTTGAGGGTTATTTGATTCTCAATACGAACTTAAAATTTTAGTGTTTAAAATAAGGAAATCCTTGTCTAAAACCTTAATGCTAAGAAATGGAACGCCTTCTACGCATGTGCATGAACTTGACATTTAAATTAACAAATAAATCTATAAATATTTTAACGAAATATAATTTTTTTGAATGATATATTTTGGAATAATTCTTAGTTAATATAGAATTGGTATTTAGAATAATATCCAAAATAAAAAATATATAAAAAATGTGTAGAATATTTAAGCTTTTTTGATATTCGATCTGAAAATCAACAAAAATGTATAATTCTCTGTGTCGCTTTGTCCACTACCCCATATTTCTCCATAATGGGTAAGGGGTCTTTGACTCTTAATACAATCATAAAACTGTGGTTTTCATATAATTAATATATGGTCTAAAATAATAATGCTAAATAAGAGCATATGCATGAACTTGACACTAAACAATACAATTGAATCTATAATTATTTTAACAAAATATTTTATTTTTTGAATTATATTTTTTGTAATAATAATTCAGAGTAAATATATAATTGGTGTTTTGAATAATATTCAAAAAAAAGAAAAAGAAAAGAAAAATATAAAGAACAGTTAAACGGTTTTGAGAGTCGATTTGAATACCAGCAAAAATGTGTAATTCTCTCTGTCACTCATTACCAAGTCAATTAACCTCTGAAAGAAATAAATAATCAGATTTATTTCATTCGCTCTTTAATTTTTAATACCGCCGTAAAATTTACATTTTTAATATAATGAATACCTGGTTTAAAACCAAAATGCTAAGTGTTACATTTTTTGCAGCCCCGTTTTTTGAATTCTAAACCATTACCTCAATTTGAATATGGTTGATGCATATTTCATTGTTTCTCGTTCAATTACAAGTTGTTCGGATTTTTAATCAGGGAGATGCTGACTTCGCGAGGACCAAGTGAAATTTTAATGCAAGCACTAACCCCGTATCTTTTCGTGTAAAATTATGCTTTTATTTTTTAATACTCCAAGAAGCGAGTTAAGTTTTTATGGCCAATTAATAAATATTTTAAGAAACTGGCTCCTCATTTTCAAGCGTGGTCGACAACAAGGGTTATAGGCACAAGACACGCCTTCTATAAAAGGTTAGCAATGAAATTTTCCTGCTTCACGCAGTATCTCATTTTATGCGAGAAGATAAACATTATCTAGTTTAGATTGTTCTAATAATAAAATTTAAGTTTTGCAGATGGAAGTGTGTGTAGTTCAATTCCAGTTTTGATGTAATATATATGGAGCACATGTAATTGTGATGCACAGATTCTTCTTATGTATAATGGATGCTTGGAGTTTATTATGAAGACTCAACCAGTGGATTTGTAAACATATAAGGAGAAGTACGATCACCGCAGAGAAAAGACAGAACTTATACACTGATTTATGCGAATGTAAGTCCTGTGCTCAGAAGTTTGATTGCTGACGCATTAGATGGTGCAACAGATTGCAAGATCCTGAAAGACCACTTCGAACCCATGACTAAATCTAGAATTATCATATTATTAGATGGATTCTTCGACACCAGGAGAGGAAGTTGTAATCTTCATATCTCGTGTAAAGACAGCAGCTGCTAGATTAGAAAAGGCTGGTCATGAAATGAATGAACTATACTTTAGTTTCCATATTACAAGGTACCTTTCTCAAGAATTCCAGTCAATGGTTCAACAAATTTACAGGTGAAAAGACGAGGATTTTACATCCCGAAAGATTGAATCGGAATTGTTATTTGAGTCAAACTTATTACAGCTCATGAAGCAAGACTTCGCCAAATTGGAGAGTGTTTATCTTGGCAGTGGTTCTAAATTTAGAGATTTGTGTACAGTTCCTGGTGGAAAGATTACTCTTCCAAATATAAAGGATGCAGTTCCAGGAGATTCGAAAGGAAATAGACGAAACCAGAAGCAGGCGGTAAGTTTTTTATTAAGCAAAACAAAAGTGTAAAACGGTCCTATAATGAAATAGGCCGTTGTTTTCTATGTGAAAAATATGGTTATTTAAAGGTAAATTGTAAAGATTTGAACCCCCGTCTAAAGTCTCCTAACGAAATTTTCAATGCAGAATATAATGTTCATCTAAAGTTTAAAGATGCTGAATGCAGCTTAATAGAATTAAATTCTTCGTTAGAATCTAGTTGTAATTGATCTAAAGAAAATCTAGATAAAGGCGCTTGGTAATTGATACGGTTGCAATAACTCATTTTTCCAATGATAAGTTTATTTCTATATATCAGATTAATCACGGATATGCAAATGTTGTTAGCCATAGGTGATAAAGATTGTACAGTAGAAGGAATTGGAAATATACGGTTTTTAGTTAAGTTAAAGATTCCTTTAAAGAAATAACTTTGTCAAAAGTTTTATATAAGCCTAATTTTAGGAGAAATTTATTATCCGGTTCGAAGTGAGAGATATGAGGTGCACACTTCTCAGGTTCAAAAGGTAAATCCAAGTTTATGATAAAGATTAGATTTTTTTTCTTTTCTGTGCGCCGTGGTAACTTGTATTTCTTTCAATATGGCAATATACTACACCAAAGCATAAAGAGATTAATTCTACTAGTAAGGCAGTTTGTGCGACAAAGATTGAATCAATGGGGATTTGGCATGAACGATTTTGTCACATTAATAATTAATATATTGTTAAAAGTAGTAGAAATAATATTGTTAGAGGTCTTCCTGGTTTATCAGATAACATGTCTCATTATATTCCATGAACGTTAGCGCAATCTAGAAGAGTATCATTTAAAAAGACGGGGTCTGTCAGATCAAAGCACCCATTCGAATTGGTACATATGGAACTTTGAGGACCAATGTCTACACTTAACCAAGGAGAAAATAAATATTTCCTTACAATAATAAACGATTATTCTAGAAAGGTCACTGTATTCCCAATTAGTAAGAAGTCGGACGTTTTTCAGACATTCTTAAGATTTCAAAGACTTTTTGAAAGCTTTTTACGTAAGAAAATAGTCTCAGTCAGGATTGTTGGGGGGACTAGAATTGTGTAATAAATAATTTGACATTTTTTGAAAATTTGGGAATAAATCACGAAACGAACCCATACACATCCAAGCAGAATGGAGTAGCGGAAGGATATAATTTAACAGCTTTAGATGGGGTTAAAACGTTAATGAAATTTAGTGGTGTGGAGCAAAAGTTTTGGGGCGAAACAATGCTTTGTTTTATGTACATTTGGAATCGTGTATGTAATAAAGATGGCAATACAACTCATTTAGAAAAAATATTCCGATAAAAATCCACCACTATCGCATCTTAAACCATTTGGTTGTTTGGCATATGTTGGTGTACCGAATTAGAAATTGGATATGCGAGTCAAATCAGGTATAATGATGGGTTATGCGTTGTATAAAAAGGGTTATCGGATATGGTTGAAGAATGAAAATAAATGAATAGAAACCATAAAGTTACATTTTAAAGAGAAAAACAGAACTTGACATCATGGATACTTGGGATACTGTTTGGAACTTCGATTCATGTCAATTGTTCTGTTGATAATGAGGACAATTTTGATGTTTATGATTCATTAGCTATTAGTTTAATTCCAGAGGCAAGCACATAATCTTCACACTGACACGAACAACCTGTTACATGTACTGAGACTAGATTAATCCCATGTTCAGAGATTAATTGTTTTAGAAAAATAGGAAGAAGGGAAACTGGTGCGAACATTTACTATAATATCGAAGGCACAGCAATACGTTTAAAGTCGTTTAACCACTTCACATACAATGACGTCTCTGACACGCCATCGAATTATTCAATTATTAATTTTAAACCTGCAATTAAGTGAAAGTATTCAGTAATTTAAAATACAAGAATCATTGATAAACTTTTCCTTATCTTAAAAGTCGTTACATTATTATAGGAATTAAAATAACAATAAATGTTTAATATTGGATGTGTCATCTAATTAGGAGGTTAAATAAATTCGTATGTCAAGTGGTTAAAGAAATCGAACGTTATTGTGGTGAACACAATTAATTTTGATAAGAATTTGTTTGACTTTTGTGAGGATAATTCAAATTTAGCACCAGCAATTTCAGCTGAAGATCAGCAAGAAGCTAATTTAGAAGAAATAAAAATTCCCGCCTCTTATCAACAAGCAATTGGATGCAAAGAGGCATCTGAATGGTGTGATTCATAAATAGAATGGTGTGATGTATGGGGATAGAGAAATCTATGTAATGAACCAACGTAAAGTTTGGATTGTGGTTGATCCTTCAAAGAAAGTCAAAATATTAGGAACCCGTTGGGTTTATACATTTAAACGAGATGAAAATAAGGAAACGGTTAAATACAAAGCCCGTTTAGTTGCACAAGGTAATACACGATCAAAAGGTGATTCTTTTGACTTTGTGTTTAGACCAATTGTAAATTTCTCCATCTTAAGATTATTTTTTAGTATTTGTGTATGTTTGTGGAAATAGACTAATATTCATATAAATATAAAGCTTATTTGTATGCAAAATTGGGTACAGTTTTGTATACGTGACAACCAAAAGGATACGAAACAGAACTCCATAAAGTTTGTCTATTACAAAAGGTAATATACGGGCTACATCAAAGTGGTCGTCAATGGTTTTTAGAATTAGAAAATATTTTGATTTAATTGAACTTTAAGAAATTAGAATAGGTAACTGTGTGTATTCTTTTAACAAATATATTATTTTTTTTTATGGAGATGATATAATTATTTTTGGTAAAGAAAGTGAAAATATAGATTTTGTATTAAATTTATTTAATACAAAAAACCAATTTTGATCTAAAAGTATTGGGTAGAACGAAGTAACTATTAGGTAAAAAGTTTCAGGAATAAGGAAATAGTTTGTTAATACATCAAAATCTTATATTAAAAGAGTTTGCGAAACTTATGAAAAAAATATATATTTCCATTATATAACTGAATATATATTGATATATATAATCAGTTCTTTGCCCATATCAAAAGGTCAAATTCTGTCTAGATTAGATTCACCCAAGAATAGTGAGGAATTGTTAAATTTTCCTTATAGAAATTTGATAGGATTTTAGGCATTCATTATACTTCGCAAAAGGTCCGATATCATGTATGCAATGAATATTTCCTTAGTTTCGATCGAACCCCGGTCTTGTATACTGGGATTGTTTATTAAAATTATTGGATTATTTGAAATACACACAGGGCTGCATGTTGGAACTTTCAAAGGTTAAAACCTTATATTTAAGATTTTTTTCAGACTCAGATTTTGCAACTAATTGAGATGATAGGATATCAATGGGAGGTTTCATAACTTTTATTGATGAAACTCTTATTTCATGGCGAACTTGTAAACAAAAGTCGGTTAGCCTGTCTACTATGGAAGCTGGATATATTGTGCTTACAGAAGCTCCAAAGGAATTCACATGGCTAAAGGATGTGTTGAATAATGATAGCTTAAATTTAAAGATAGACGAAAACCTAATGTTTTGTGACAATCAGGCTGCCATAAAATTTTCGAATTCACCAGTAGAGAACTATAGAATTGAAACATATTGACATCTGTTATCATTTCTGAAGGAATTTGATTTACGACAAAGTGTTTAATATTCAATACGTTAATAAAAATAATTTAGGAGATATATTTACCAAGCCCATGTCTTAAGAGAAATTACTACACTTTTGCAGAAAAGTCTTTTCTATGGAAAGTAAAAAGGACTTTTTTGTAAATTTTGTTGAAAATTGATTTGTCATGTTTTTCTTTTAATTCAGAGATATTTTTGTTGTGTCCATTTGCAAATTTAACAATTGTTATTGATTTTTTAAGCCTTTATTTGAAGCATTGAACTGCGTTCTTAGTAATAATTCAATGGAACTTCAAAATAAAATTTCGATCAAAAATGCTATATCAAAGAAATATTATCGAAACCAAATACAATTTAAATCTAAGTCCATATAAAGCATTATGGGACTCACAATTCGGAAAAATTTTTCTGTTCTTTTCTCTAATGAGCTTCCGTTTTCCCCTTAAATCGACACCATCACAATGCCCTATGCCTAAAGGACTCTTCGGGCCTCAGATCCTGTGACATCCTTAAATGGTCGTAAAACATCCATTGTATTGACTCCCTTCCCATTCATCAAGATGTCAAAACTTGTTGTGGAAAAGAAATACGATGAAATGCTTCGGCAACCCTACTCGAACAGAGTACTCCCTACGTTGTTTTCCGTGCGTAATGAAAGTGCGTCCTTTCTTCCCTACGTTAAAATGAGTGCAACGCTCTTTTGGTGACGTCTTGGGGCTACGTCGAAATACGCGTATAACCCTTAGAGGGTTAATAGCCCACGTCTTTGCCCAGGGGTAGCGAGTTTGATCTAGGCGTTCTGGGTTCGAGTCCTGGTTCAGGCATAGTCGTTCTCCTTCTGTTCGGTTTGTGATTTCTGTATGTAATGTGTTGCACACTTAATTATGTAAACCCCTGTATGACACTTATGGTTTCTAAGTGTTCAATAAAAAATAGTTTTATACAAATTTATGTACGTGAAACAACAGTTAATAAATATGACATCCAAATTGCCACTTATTTTCAAAAAACTACATCTTCGTGTTAAATTATTGTTAGCAAGATTACATGTCTTTCACTCAGACATGTCCAATTTCCTGTCCTTTTACAGATTATAGGATGTCAGACAGCATGCAAAAGCAAATTTTTCTCTGAGAATCTAAATTACGTGATCTGAGATAGAGATGTTTCCGATTTTCTGCTTTCTTTCTCTTTGTGATATTTACTTCTTTCTCAGAAAAATAAGAAACTCAAGAAAATGAAGACATATATAATATTAAAGTTCCGTTGTGTTCCTTAATGTTTGCTTTTCACAAATACTTGTTCATTATTGAGACTGTCAATTACGGCGGGATAAAAAAAGTTGCATCTGTCGGTTTTTATGGTGACAATTTATCTTCAGTTTTTTTTATTATTATTTCCTTCATTTTAACAGAATTTTTAAAAGGACAGAGAAATAATATGAGAGAAGAAATTGTTTACTTTACATTACTTTCTGAAAGATAATAACTTAATATTTTTCCGTTTAATGTATTTTATTTTAAACTGTACAATTTAATACAATTGGAATTCATTTATTACGATTGTTTATCAGATCACATTAATCAATGTTAACAATTAACCTAAAAAAATTTCGATAAAATCACATGGAAACAAAAGGACAGAATCTGAATAAAAACTTCTTTTAAAATTACTACAAAAAACGTTTTGTTTTTAACAATATATATGTATATATAGTATTGAAAATGTTTTTTAAAGAAATACTTGCTTCATGCCACTCTCTAGAGAATGCTGCTGTAATTTATGTTACTATAAATTTAATAATACTTTCTCTAGAAAATAGGTTATTATTCAGGAATAAAAATGGAATCTAAGTACAATTACACAATTTGTTTTACCACCTTAATTACGGGTTGGATCTCGCCAACCCGGTGGGTATACTAATATGTGGGGTTAGATTCCTCCCATCGATGACGGGACGTACTTCCTTCAGAGAAGGTTGTACCGTGGCCGGTGATGGCCATTAGGACCCAACCACAGTTCCCACTAATTGCTGTTGCAGCGGTCCGATCATTCAGTTTCTATGGTTAATCCTTGTCTTATGGCGTGCCTTCGTGGCGGGTCGGATAGCTTGTTCTATGACTAACCCCCTTAATTATCTATATATTTTCTAATGTAAACAACGTACATTTAATTTCTAATACGTACAACGTACTATCTTCATTATCTATATATCTTCTAATCCCAAAAACGTACATTTCTGCCAGCTTTCCGGACAAAAGTAGACCGTCTTCCTCGGTTCTGGCATGGTTGTTCTTCTGTGTGCTATCTGTGAGATGTGTGACTGCGTCTCTCTGTAAAAAGGGGCTGTGCAAGCGAATGTGGTGAGTGTGTAGCTAAAGTCGTACTCTTGACCTTAGTTGCTGCTACTTGAAACAAGAGACGCTCCTTTCGACTTAAAATCTGTTAATACAATAAGCGGGGAGCTTGTCCATGGGCAAGTGCCATAAGTAACAATACGTACATTCCTATATAAGTTAAAAACTTCTTTCAGATACTGGAGAAATACATTTTTTTGATTGATTATGCTGATGGCTTTGGAAATGCGATATTTTTTAAAGAAATAAATGCAAGACAGTTTTTTGGATCGTTTGCAATACTAAAGTGACTCATTCAGTCAACTATTAAAATGAACAAACAATTAAAACAATTAAAATGAACAAAAATTTAACTGAACTAGCACGAGTATGTGGTTCTGGGCTGTTCAAGAAATTATGTTCTGACATGTTACATTGAAATATGCATAGCAGATTTTATTTTAACCTTTATATTATTTTATTTCGTTGACTTCAATTATGAAAATATTCATTATTTTTTAATGCTGAGCAGACAATTCTTTAAAATCATCCCTATTGTTGTTAATAATTAATATTATTAATCGGGCCATTTAAATTATTTATACAACATTTACTTTGAAATTATTAAGTTAATGATCTTTTCTTACGTGTTTAAGAATTTAATCCCACTTGGTTTGTCAATACAACTATAGATAAGGATCCAGTTTTCCAACAAGGACATTTTATCTCACGTACAGTTGAGAAATGAATTGTTCTTTGATATTTAAAAGTTATATTTTAATAGACAGATGATTATTTGATACTCCAATTTGAAATTATTGATAATATTTAGTGATATGATACATGAATAAATCAAAGATTTACAATGTTAATAACATTCTTTTGTTGTTATAAAATTTTTCAAAAACTTTATTTTTGCCAACAATCGTCAAAAAACTATTTTTCTAACTTCCATATCATATACTGAATTCAGCAAGTTTCACTTTTAGAGGAATCGACTAATAAGAAATAATATTAAATCTGTTTTTCAAATTCTTTTTTAACTAGTTGAAAATAAGAAAAATAAATTGTTAAATTTGGTATCGTTTAAAAAAAATGTCCTTATTTCACACAAATTTTTCTTCTCCTGAATCTTTCTTTTGAAGTTTAGAAAAGTTAAAATGCTAAGAAATCTCTTGCTAGAAGAGTTTTAAACGAAATAATGTTTTACTTTATCAATCAACGAATAACAACTAAAAGTTTAAATTAATGTATTAAGATTATCTTTAAAAAAATATTTTTACAGGATTGCTTTCTCTGCCGCATTTCTACGCATATGGTTTGTTAAGAAACAAATAAAAAAACAACAAAATTTTGTTTTTTGTTTTTAAGATAGAATAGAGTTGTATGTATTATCTGCAAATTATAAATCTCATAATAATTTTCATATAACTAATAACTAAAATTTGGCCTTAAAATAACATAGCAACTGTTATCTTTTTAGCAACAAAATTATGCTAATTAAGACAAGATATTGTTTTCTTTCTTAGGAAACTTCTCTTACAATCCTTAAGTTCAATTATGAAGTAGTAAATAACTTTTTTCAAATATTCATAAAAATACATTTTATTATTTTATTTACTTTTACTTGCATGGTTTTTATTGTAATAAAATTTTGTAGTTCCTTTTTTTCACTCCTGCAATTTATGAAATTTTATACATATGATAATTTTACTTGAGAATACAGAATTTAAGATTTTTTTTATAAATTAGTTATGTATTAATCAAATAATCACATGATTTTTTTGGGGTGGGATTCTACTCGATAATAAATTTTAAATATAAATTTGATAACACCCAAAATGAGTGATAACCAAATATGAAACAAAAATATAATGTTAATACAAAATAAGTGTATGTTTTAGCATACTAATGAAACTTTATTTTGAAAACTATTTTTATTAATCGTTAAAATCTTTACTAATTTGATAAATAGGTTAATTAATGAATTAGTTAGATAATTTCTCCCCTTTTATCTGTTTAATTTTCTTTATCTTAATTAATAATTTGTACTCTCACGTTCTTATTTATTCGCCCTTTAATAAAAGAAAACTTTATTGCTTAAATATTCTTTAAATGTAATAAACCATGTTTCTTTATAGAAAAGAAATATTCGGATTTTATTATTAAAGATCACGCCAAGACTGATAAGTTTTTCAGGAACATCTATAAAAATCGCCTCCTATGAAAGCAAGCTTATGATATGATAGCCAATAAAAATTCGTTATTGTGCTGTTAACTTTCCTAAAAATACTTTCTTTTATCTTTCTTGATTACGCAGTGCTTTGAAATTTTAATTATGAAGATAACATTCTGCTCTGTTTGGGCTTTAGCAATATTTGAATAATATATCGTAGTGCGAAAACTTTTAGAATGTCAAAGAAGATGTTTTTTATATTTTTTTTCTCCTCGTTAAATAACAAAAAAATGTTTTCAGCGTACTATGAAATGCAAGTTTTATTGACTTGTAAAATTAGAAATGTCAATTTATGTCTATTGATCCGCTAAATAACAGATCAGTGGACTTATAAAAAGATATACTTTATATACTTTTATGTATAACTATTATATGTAAGATATACTTTGGATAGAAAAAAACTGCATATAGTGGCCATTTGTTTCTAAATTTATATTTAAGACTCAATGATGCAAAAATTAAGCATATTTGTATTTTCTACGAAATTAACATAAAACTTAAAAGATTTCTTTGAAAACAATTCTTGCATTATGATAGATTCAATAAATTGTCTTTTCAATGATACTTGTATAAACATTTCATAATATTTTCCCTTATGTTTACAAAATTTTATAAACATTGTAAACTTTATTAAACGAATCTTATTCTTACTTTTATCTTGCAACTTCAGCGTTGAAATTATTGGTGAGTTTGAGAGGTGAATCCTTAGTGGTAAGACTTATTCATATTTCGGATTATTTTTTTCTAAATTTGAATTATGTCTTCTGTACTTCCTGTTTTTAATTAATCTAGTAATAGGAATATTTCATTCTGGAAACAAGAGTTAAAAAATAGTAGAAACTCATACAAATTTGTCTCATACTTTATTTATAACAAGCGTTTCAGGTATACGTGTAGGTAAAGGAACTAGTTTATATGGCTATGGCGTGAGTAAAATTATTTAATAGTAGACATAATAACTGTTATGATGATAGTCTTAAATTCAAATGTGGTGAGTGGTATCTTAATTTTTATGAATACTTTTTTTGAGATGATATTGTCACGATGCATAATCTATAGTAAAAACCTATTTTTATATTTTCATAACTAAATTTGAACATAATTTGAATCATTATTTAAATTAAATTTTGCTTCCGTAATAGTGGTGCCACTTTAAAGTTAGTATAATAAACAAAGATAGATAGATAGATAGATAGATAGATAGATAGATAGATAGATAGA